>WTSP01001742.1:0-11016 GCA_025331215.1 Actenoides lindsayi | reverse complement strand
CTCTCCTGACCAGGTCTCTTGCTGCTTGGGCAGCTTCCTTGTATGCCCCCCATTCTAGCTGTCCTTCTTTCCACTCCCTGTAGAGCTTCTTTTTGCATGACAGCATGTCCAAGAGTTCCTTGTTCATCCAGACAGGTCTCCTAGCATTCTTTCCTGCCTTTCTTTTTGCCGGTATAGTTTGCTCCTGGGCACTGAGAAGGTGATCCTTGAATATTTGAATGTTGTATAAATACTATTTGTGCAATTTGTTTAGCACCTGTTTTCATTTTCTTTCTTCTTATTCTTAGAGAAATAAGAATGTTCTGATGTCAGAAGTTAGAGTTTTCAGACTTTGTATTGATTCTTTAAAAATGATTGAAGTGTCTGTGTATATATGTGACTGCACTGTCCATTTTTTTTGTTTAGATATTTTAGTAGAACCTATTTCTGAATAACATTAATACATTTTTAATGATCAGAACCTGCTATCTCCATGATGCCAACACCTTATACACTGACATTGCCTTCAGATGCAAAAACCTATTAAAAAGCCTATCCAAAGCCAAGTTTTAATAAATGTTATTGTTGGCTAAGGAAACATATCTCAGTATTCAAGGTTATAGTACTTTTGATCTGAAACAATATGATTTCTGGACAGAGGTAAAATAATTGCCTTTTGATGATAATCCAGTCAGCAGTAGCTTTTAACAACTAGTTAATTTAGGATAGCAGAAATTTCACTGAACTTTTGGTGACAATGAATAGGTCTTGTGATCTACTGTGATCTACTGCATCTTTTCCTACATGCAAAACTGATCCATAACCAGCAAATATCACATTTTTTTTCTGTAATTTTAATTTTTTCTTGCTTGTTCTTTTTTTTTAATGTGAACTTTTAAGAAAAATCCCAGGATATACATGTTAAAATTACATATCTAAAGGGGATGAAGAGCTCTTGAATTGTGCTTCAGAGGGGTCCCAATAACTTCTCTAGTACAACTTTAATTATCTATTTCAGAAAATACCACCTATCTGTCTGAAATTAGTATGTTTAATTTTTATGACTCATAAAACAAAGAATTGGAGGAATCCATTATAAGAATTTTTTTCTTTCAGGATGCAGTTTACATGATTTATTGGAGTCCATACCATAGCTGGATTCAAAATTCCATGCTCCTGACGATCCTCAGCTATGGCTGCCACCTTCATTACAGAGTTTGCTGATACCTTTATTGTGCTTTAACTATTCAAAGGGCTCTGTTTGTAAATCTGAGCTCTGAAATATCCTGGATTTCAAATAAAGGTGTGAAAACAACTTATTGGGTGTCACACAAATTCTTGTGTTATATAAGTAAGACTATAATTTGGTCAGTAAAAGTGTTGTGTTCACTCGAGTGTTCATTCTTTAACCTTCTGTCTTATGTTCTGGCTTCCAAATGGTGTATAGACCAAACAGACCTTCACCTTGCTGGAAAGAAAAGAACGTTTGACTAAGTAGTTTTCTGCCTATGATAAATTATATAAGATAGACCAGAAAGAGTTGTTGGTTTGGGGTTTGTTTGTTGGTGTTTTTTTGAGGGGTTGGGGTTTTGTTAAGACGAGTGCTGCAGTTCCTCGTCAGTCTCTCTCTTCCATCCTTGTGAGCCAACCACAGATGATTCCATCATGAAGCAAACAGCTTATATTTTATGTTGCACCCAGAATTTGAGTAAGGTGCCGGGACAGCTCTTTGCTGAGAAAAAGCTAATCTGACATTTGCAAACATAAGAAAGAAAATAACACAGAAAGTTTTCTGTTATTTTTAGGAAACAGGTGTTGAATTTAAACTTCCTAATATCTTCAGTGAAAGTAAATTTATAAGTGATGCTTCTTTTCATTTTCCCATTTCCCAGAAGCCAATCATAAGATTTCGTATTTAGCTACAACCTGTATATTGAAATGCTGCGAAGATGCACATTACTTTAGCATCAGTGAGCACCTGGGTGGACAGATTCAGTACACTAATTTTGTGGTTTGTCATTTGGGTGGGAAAAGTTCACTTCTGTACTTTACTACAGAAGTCTCTGGAAAACATAACTGAAATATCTTTACAATGTGACTCAGGTGCTGTGTGTTGGAAAGGATAACAGAGAACAAATGAGGCACTGTAACACATTATACAATATTGACCAGAGTACTAATGTTTTGTACTAGACTATGTACTACCATGGAAACTTGGAATGTCTTCTTTTCCTGCTTGGCAGTAATGCTGACTCACCACATTGGTCTAAACAAGATATTCAAGCTTCTCTGACTCTCAGTCTTGCTATCTGCAAGACAAAGGTTGTGGTGTTTTGTAACAGAAATTGAGAGCGACACACTAATGAAAGCACTCTATCAGCAGAAATAGTGTTAGTATTAATTATCTAACTGAAATTATATATGAACATTGAGTATGTACCACCATCTGTTTTCTAGGACAACTGTAATGCTTCTTTTCAGTTTCTTTTCTCTCAAGACTATATCATTATAGTCTAAGAAAGCAAGCATTTATAGGTACCAATATCAAGCCAGGAGCACGTGACTGAGCTTTCAAATATATTGCAGAGAAAGATGATAGAGATACAAGATGATGTTGAAAGACTTCAAACAAATGAACTATAAAATATATTACTGACTTTTCTAGTAATGCTTCCTGCCATTACATTGTTTTGCTCCCTATACAAAATAAAAGCCTTCATTCCTGCATTCATTTCTCTCAAGGGAAGACAATGAGGCTCGGTGTCAACAATACAGTAAATCCAGTGTAAGGGATCTTAGTATTAGATTACAACTACTATGACCACAGTACATCTTTGATTTAGAGTATCAGTCTGGTGGTTCAGACTTCAACCTGAATTTCTACAGACTAACTTTGCCCTGCATCAGGTGTTCTCCATTCTTTAGTATAAACTACATATGACATATTTTGCCTAATCTGACTGCAAGGCTGGCATGCCAGCCTTATTTTACACTATTGTTATACTAGAAAGTGGTGTAGTAATGCATAAATCCAGTCCTAACTATGGAACCACAATTCGATAGATGTTTAACCATGTTGCACTAGAGAAAGGTAGTCAGGTGTTACAGAGGTATATTAAGATTAAATAGAAAAGGGTGAGTTTCTGACCATGTGCATTTTACCACTGTTTATAATTCACTGCAGACAAAGGTCACTTTCAAGGTTTGTACTATTTAATTACTTGTTTGGGATCTAATATTATCTCTGTTGAAATCAAGAGAAACATTCCTATGAATTAATCAGTGGATTGAGCATTTTGTCTCTGCAGACTTCTTTTATTTCTGTTTAATCACATACATTTCAGCTGTTCTAATGTTCTGAAAAATACGTCTAGGGTGAAGTCAGGTGCCTATTTGGCACTGTAGTTCAGAAAGACCTTGCTCAGTCACTTACTTTAATAAGGGACATCCCAGTTTGACCTGAGAGTTCTGCAAATGCTTTTGTACATGCCTGGAATCACCCTGTAGTAAGCAGCTGTGTTTCTATTTCTTGCCCTCATCTGATCAGTGTCCAGAAACAAAGCAGAGTGGCACTCATGTTTCCAGCTGAGGGCTCCTGAGTCCAAAGCAGTCTTGACACACTGACCAGAGAAAGGTATGACTAACCTACCCAAGTGCACCAGGGACACATCAACAAAATTTTCTATTATTTGACAAAAAAACTCACAAAATATTAAAGTATCAACTACAAGGAGTATCCACCTGTCAAGCAGCAAAAAGGTGCCACAGAAGGAGCGCAATGTCAAGTGGTATAACAAGGCTTACAACCTCTGCAGGTCTCCTAGGCAATTTGTGTTTTGCAGTCCTCTGATACCTCAAGCTGATACCTGACTCATCCACCTGTGATACGTTTTCATACCTTTAAAGGGAAATCATACAATTCTAGATGATAATGATAAGACTCAGAATCAGTCTAAGGACCTTACCACACATTATGGGCAAGTGGAAAGAGATAAAAAAATGAGCTCTTAACTGTACACAATGAACTTCCTTATTCTCATTCATTCTAGTTATTTGGCCTAGAAGAGAGAGTGAGATATACAGGATATCTGTCTTATTGCTTGAAAGTTTGTCATCATATATCCTAAAAACTGGTCCTCAGGGTAAAAAGATACTGTGTTCTACATATAAGATGAAAAAGGAAACAGCAGAAAAACTGGAAGTTTTCTTTGTGGATACAGATAAAAATATGAGAGACCAAGGGAATACAATCTTTACTATTGACTGTTTAGGACACAACAAAAATTAAACTGGGAATTATTTAATAGCTGTGAGACATGCAATAAAATATTTGTCAAACAAAAGTGTATGTCATTTTAATGAAGATTTCCACCTGTGAGTATCAATTGTTTCACAGTATACATCATACCACACTAGCTTATTAGTTTATTTTTATGAACACATCTTCCCAAAAGAAGTAGAATTTTTCTTCTTCATTTTTAAAAAAATATTGTTTTATTAAAATTCATCATGAAATACCTGGAGATGGAAACTTTGAAGATTAAAAGCATGTTTATTTTAAATCATGATATATTGAGTTCTATTTGTATAAAATTATTGAGCAATTTTCCTGGTTTATGTATTTGCATCTTTTTGATATAGTGAAAGTTTGATCAGATTTGTTATCCAGTGTCATAAAAGCCAAATAATTCAAAAGTGGAATATATTCTTTCTTTGTTCATCTAACAAACAACCTCACACATTGTACATGCCTACACTGGAGTATAACGTAGACATAGACAAAACAGCTTAACTGTCCACAGTGGCTCCTGGAAAAAATACAGCCATGGCAATATAAAATTTGTTGGGGTAGCTCATCCCACTTCTAGTCCGTGTTACTTCTTGAGAGACAGTACTTCTTCGTATGGTTTAAGAAAACTTCCCTATTTATTTGTCCTTTATGTGCAGATGATTATGCAACCACAATATGTATGGATCTGAGTGGGTAAAAGTGTCCTGGAAAAGTAGGGGCAGGGGATATATATTTTTCTTCCAGTTGGAAAATATTTAATGTCCTGCTTGTTGATAGCACCTTTGAAGTGCAGATGGTAGCAAGAGGATAGGGATGAGCAGCCAAGCTGATGCCTGCATCCCTGCTGCTGAGACGGACCTGGGTTAACCACTTTCTGTGACTGGAGATGCAACTCTGTGACTATTATCTTTAATGGCACAGCTGCATCTGTGCTAATAACAGAAACGATCACTGAAAAAAGACTTTCCAAGCACTCCTCCTTTGGTGGAGTTATTTTGTAATACTTCTGTTTAAGTGATGTTATTGATAATACAACTAACACAAACAGAACCTATCAACACAGATAGGAAAAGAAGAAATAAGCAAGTAGGGTCAGTTCTGGGCTGTGTGATTAGATAAAGAATTGTTTTGAGGTATATCCAGAATTGTGAAGAAGTGTTTGTGCCTCCTCAAATCAGGCTGGTTTTGTGTTTTAAACCCTAAGTTCTGGAATCAGGACTGCTTGTGGAGAACAAGTAAGACTCTGATTCTTAACCTTTAGTGACTCAGATATTTCACAGGTGATCACAGATATGTTCTAGCACCTGTGCAGACTGAGAATCATTCCTGATTCCACTCTGGGAAATTTGACCCTAATTATGTAGCTTTCCTTACAGAAGCTAACAGAAAAATGCTCATCTCCTAAAATGATTTGATGCTGATCTTTTTTGAATGCTAACACATCCTGACTCAATGTCTCTTTCTTGCATAGGTGTGTAAGAAATGCAAATACATACAAACATACTAGCACAGGAAAATGAAGATGATGAAAAAAGGAGGAGACAGGAAGATGGTCTAAGTAAGGGGATGAAAAATCTCAAGTATGGTTTGCTCATAGTTCTCCTCAGAGATATTTAAGTCAATTTACCTGTACGGAGGCAGTAGTCTTAAGGAGCCTCACAGTGAACTATGACTGTTTTGGAGGTGGTTATTCCCAACTGATATCCTGTCTCTCTGCTAGAGGAGCCTCTTGACATACATAGCACAGCTGGCAGAAATGAAGATATGCCCAGACCTCAGCACCATCATTTGCAGTCCAGCATACTACTTTGAACGGACACCAGTTTAGTTTTGTGCTTGTACACCAGGCTGAACTCTACAGCAGCTGGTTGCAGGGGATCTGGTGTGTGCTGGCTGCTGCCCAGTAAACAACCAGGACAGTAAGTCTGGCAGAGAGGCAGGTGGATAGCAGGGTGTCAGTAGGTGCCTAAATAACCCTGGAAATTCTCAGATGATCCCAGCTGGGGGTATGCTTAGTATAATTCAATTTTAGGCCTATTTAACACTAATAAAGATATCTACAGTAATGTCATTGAAACAGAAGATAAATGCTACATATGTTTTCTTCATCAGTTTTATTTCCCCTTCACCTTCCTTTACCTGCTTTCTTCAGTCTTTTGATTTCCCTGTCATTGACTTTCTTCCTGCTCACTTCTTATTATTTTTAGGTACTTGTCCAAGAGATTGTTCACATGAGGTAGGTACAAGTTCTATGAATGTAAAGGGGACAAATACCATCCTAGTTAAGGTAAAGGTGGCAAGGAAAAAAAAGCTTACATGTTCTTGATATGCAAAGATGCATAGCTACTTTGAGATGACAGGTTCAGTCAGCATATTTCAGAAGGCTTGGGTTATTTCAGATCACTGTTTGCATATTTTATATCAAGTGACCTGCCGAATGTCAGAAGGAGGTGAAAAGGGAATAGAGAAATCAGTCAGGGTGATGGATGAGCTGCAGACTTGATTATTTATTCAAATTATTCCCACAACGATTGAGTCTTGCTGATTGCAGAAAGCATTTTGTCACAATCATTAGGAAGGGGCAAAGGTGACAGGAATTTAATGGCCAAATTAGTTATTGAACTGTGCCAAGTATGGCAATATTTTTAAAAGCTGAAGCAGAACACTGTCAGTGACCAGCAATATTCAGACCTCTTTTCTCTAAACTATTTTTTTTTCTTCTTGATAGTACATATGCAACTCCAAAGGTATTCAGGAGAGTTTATTCAGAAGTTCCCAGTTTACTTTCTAGCCCTTTCTGTTAAAAGAAACATGGCTTCTCACAGTTCCCTCACACGCCCCTTGAAATATTTGAAAAAACACTTCAAGTATATCCTTGCATCCTCCTCTCTTTTCTTGTTAGTCATCACTTTGGTGTGAGGGAAGCAGCAAGAAGAAAGCAGCACAGCAGGTTAATGATGGAAGGTGACCTGCTGCAGACCAGGTCAGCGTTCTCCTTGGCTTCAAGGGGGCTAAGATTTCCTACAAAGACTCCAACATGTTTATACAAAATTGTACATATCTATTTCCTCTGTAACAACACTGCAGCTGTGTTTGATATGAAGAGAGAAAAGAGTGTGAAGGGCACAGGGGCTATGAAAAGAATACCATTTTTCCAAGTACCCTAGGTTTTATCCTTTCTTTTCCCTCCAGAAACACAGCTGTTTAGGGCAGTATTGTATTGAGCATGCAGATACACTCCCCTGAAAGATGATAATTAGCTCATACTTGCAATCTTAATACAAATGAAGCCTATACTCCATTATACAGAACAATACAAATCCTCCTTGCCTGCTAAGAACTCAGATGTTTAAAAAATAACTTTCCACCTTCTTTGAATGAAAAGTAGTATCAGCCCAGTTCACAGTCTCTTTCAATAACATCAGCTTGTAAGAAGTTGAGAGGTACTGAAACGTCATCATCTATTAGATATTGGTTAATATAAAATGTTGCTAAGTATAAATTAAAAAAAAAAATGTTTTCACTTTATAAAATAATGGAATATGTTTTCAGCCAAATTGATTTAGTGCATGTTAGTGAGATTAAGCTGAGAAGTTTGAAGTGTTATAACATTAGGAAGATCTGAAAACATATTAGCTATTTGCTTACTTTCAGATATTATGGTAAAACAGCCAAAGGACACCCAGAATAAAACAGAGCAAGAAGAGAAAGAGAACAGTTTCTAATCATAGGTATGTCCAGTCCCATTGAGAAACAAATCTAGGAGTACAGCAGACTAGATGGTAGACTGAGATATGATTAAAAAGTTTCTTCTGTCATAAGTAATTTATAGAAAATTTCCTATTGCCCTATCTTTTAAAAAGGCTCAAGTAAACTTTTATTTTTGATTAAACATCATGATGTTTTAAATAAACAGATTGATTATTGACAACCTGTATTTAAATTTAAAAAGACCTGAGGTAAGTCTAGACATATGTAAAACCTTCTGTGATGTTAATTATAAAATGCATGATTTGTGACTTTTTATTTAAGACGATTATACAGTTAAATATAGATTCATCCCACCTAAATTTAGGCACTTAACAGAAACACCTACAATAGGACAGTTATTCTCCTGAGTTCACTCTGCAAGTAGGTGTTAATAGAGGGTCATTTGAAACTGTGCTTGGCATCAGTTTATTTTATTGTGTGGTAGATTGAATTTGGATTTTTGACACTACCACTTGAAATTCCTGCTACAATCCAAGGGTTCAAAATTTGGAAATGAATGTCAAAAACCACACAACTTTTATATGTTAGTTGATCAAAGAATTACTGGGACTTGTTAACATCGTGCAAGTGAAAAACAGATTACATCAGTGTCCATAAGATGAAGCATTTGAAGCACAGTTCAGAGGAACTACAGACATTATCAGGACCTATCCACCTTCAGGAGTAGTGCATAAAAATCTCACCAGTCAGAAAAGATAAACTCAAAGTGAAAGATGTATTTGGAAGTGCCCCTTATGATAATAAGAGTGGAAAGCCTTTCTTATGAGAGCAGACAAAATACTTTGGGCTTTTCCTCTTAAAAAATGCTGATCTCACATAATTTCTTTCTATACATTTATCCAGTTTACTGCATGTGGATCAAAAACATTAAACCAAACTATTTGTATAAGAACAGCTGAAAAAAATTAATCCAATTCTGTATTTAGGCTTTAAATTAAAGATTTCTAATTCTCAGAGAATTGAGATTCTGCAACCATTTTCTAAAGACATCCTTAAATAAAAAAACCCCCAACTTACTGTCTTAATAATGCAGTTTACAAAAGACATTGCAAAGTGTGTTTACTTGAGTTAGTGAGGCACAAGATCTGGTAACCCACTCTTTAGGCTCTCTATTTTCAAGAAAATCCACCTTTGATGATGAATGCTATGATGATACGATTGACTAGATTAGACCTTTCAGACTGATTTAAAACAGTTAAGTTCCATGTCATCTCCAAAATTACCAGTAAGACAAGTTTTCCATGGAAGGAAACTCATCTTCTAGAATTTCACAAAGCTACTAAGCTTCAGGAATAGGGAGTAGTAGACAGTGGTAGGTGAAGTAATTCACCCTCAGCTTGCTGTTCTCTCCCCTCAATCCCCAGCTCTCTCTTTTGAAATGACTTACAGACAGAAACTGTAATTCAAACTAATCCTTATACAGAATGTAAAATATTAACCAGGTTCCTTATTTATTTCTCCTCTGTGCAGTCTCAAAGGCCTCCAGCTCCTTGCTTGGCTGATCTTGAATATGTGTGTGGTCTTGACTTTGATAGGTTGCCCTGTACCGTGGACTGGAGTGGGATCTGTCACAGTATTACTTAACATCCTTTGTCACTGCAATATATAAAATAAAACTTCACTTTCTACTCAAAAAATAGTATTAACATTTTATAGAAAAATATTCAGTCTATTTTCAGGTTTGCGTATAAAATTCGTTTCCAATTCCGATGCTAAAAGACACTGTAGGTGCTGAAAAGGCTCCTACAGAGCTCTTGGTGGTTACGATCTTTGTAAGGTGTAGAAGTAAAGAGGTAAAATGAATACTGAAGGTGTTCCTTCATTACGACATGTTTTATGAGCTTTTTATTCTCACAGACAATCTTAGCAACATGATAAGAGAGTTTAGAGAATATCAATTTACATTATATTCAGTAGGGCTGCTGACTGGAAGTCAAGTTAATTCAGAATCAGGTTTGGCAAGCTAAATCTTGATCAGGTCTGAAGTAAAACACTAGTTGTTCATTAATTGTCTGTTGTTTGGCTAATCAAAGCCAGAGAAATAGAACTATTGTGAAGCCTTATTTTGTAAACCATATGGGATCATCTAAACATGACAGCATGTAGCAATAATTGTCTAAATCATGCACCAACTTGTAACTACCACAGCAGCTTGTACTGCACTTACAGAATTCAGTATATTTGCGCTATTGACTGTACTATTATACTGAGTTAGGAACAAAGTAAAATTCACATATGCTGCTTAGCTCTTACTGCATCAGATTCTACTGTGAGAGTCTAAGTTCAGCTTAACACAGAATTTCAGGAAAATTCACAGATAAAATACTAGAACGACAATATTAAATGAAACAAAGAATTAACAAGTGGTATTCCCCAGAGGTCAGTACTGGGTCCAGTCCTGTTACAATATATTCATCAATGACCTGAATGAAGGGATGGAGTGTACCCTCATCAAGTTTGCTGATGACACAAAACTGGGAGGAGTGGATGACATACCAGAAGGCTGTGATGCCATCCAGTGTGACCTGAACAAGCTGGAGAGTTGGTCTGTGGAAAAAAACCTGGCAGTCCTGCTGGACAACAGGATGACCATGAACCAGCAATGTGCCCTTGTTGCCAATAAGACCAGCGGCATCCTGGAGTGTATCAAGAAGAGTGTGGCAATCAGGTCAAGGGAAATCATTGTCCCTCTCTGCTCTGACCTGGTAAGGCCACATCTGGAGTACTGTGTCCTGTTCTGGGCTCCCCAGTTCAAGAACAGGGAAGTGCTGCAGAGGGTACGACAAAGAGCTACGAAGATGATTACAGGATGTCATGGTTTGAGTGAGAACAGAACTAATTCTGTCAGAAATTTTACTTTTCAGCTCAGTTCTTCTAACCAACTGCACTTTCTGAAGGTAGCAGCCTGTTCTCACAGACAGTGTCTGCTTCTAGCAGTGGTAACACCTCATGTTTAGAGTTACTACCAAGGATTG
>WTSP01001741.1:23692-47951 GCA_025331215.1 Actenoides lindsayi | reverse complement strand
CTTAAATTCCAGCTGACTGTTAAAAAAAAAATATATATATATAATTTTTTTATGGTAGGAGCTGATTGTAAGTGAAAATATGACCTCTGAGAGCTAACATGTGACTATAGAAACTCTTCTGTCCAGAGAATGTTTAGCAAAAACTGAGTTAATAATAAAATCACAGACAAAATGTTAGGTATCCAAACCAATGTTTTCTTAAGTTGCAGAGAATGAAGAATAAAAGGTAGAGTTAAAACATTTCCAATGGAAGAATAGATTTCTTCTCCTTTCTCCTTTTCCTTTCTTTTGTTTTCTAAATGCAAGCACATTATAGAAATCTTTTTAATCATTAGTGGTACTCACATACAGGTGTAAACTTCCCTGCTCAAAGCTCGTCAGCAAAGATGTTTCAGAGGTAGTCTCCTTTGCGTTTGGTAAGACATTGACCTTCTTTAGCTGGTGAGTACTAAAATAGTTAACAGTATTTGGTGCCAGTAAGAATTTAGAACTTGACAGCTGTATTTCTGAACTGCCTTGTCCTTCTGATTTAGCCTATCTTGAATGTGCGTGATTTAAAAGTCTTCATGCTATTTTCCTGTCTTTATTTCTTCTGAGACTCTCTGATGTGAGGCAAAATATGTGACTTCCTCAGTGTGCTGCCTACCATAAGAAAATTCTTTCAAATAAATAAACTCTGTTAAACTTTCTGCTTGCTGATCTCCACTTCCAGATACAAGATTCCCTTTGAATAAGAAAAAAGAGCTACTATAGAATCCTTTTTTTTTTTTTCCTCAAAGAAAGTTCCTGTAATGCAAACCAAATGGCCTGGGAGGACAGAGCAATCTTCCTGTATATCTAATAAGTTCATTTGTAAACAGACTCTGGTGGTCATAGCTATGAATTGCTGGGTCATAGCTGTGAGCATGCTTGCAGTGCCTTGCTGTCATCTGGGAAATTAAGACTGTTATTACAGGGATGACAGATATGTGTTTCACATCCACAATGGGAAATTTACAGCTAGATCTTTCAGGCCTGCATTTGAACTAAAAAATGGTGTAAAGATCTGGAGGGAAGGAAAGAATTTTACTTTAATATGATATGAGAGCTATTGTGCAAATATAGGATTTTTATAAAGATTTCTTTTTATTATGTATCCCACACACACCCTGTGCTCTTTCAGGAACTGCCTGCCTAATGTAGAAAATCATCTCGCTAGTATTTTAAGCAGTGTTTTTAATTTTCTTGAAGTTTGAAATGCTTTAAATGCAATGCATTTAAAGAAGAATGCTATTCTTGATGTTGTAGAGTGTTATCAGTGCATTAATGTTTCCATAATCAAACATAAATTAGTGCATTTTGCAAAAATTTTAGGAATGTAGTTAAAAATTTCTAGTAATTGCTTCAAGAGGGCAAAATAGTAGATCTAACACCTTGGTTAAAGAAGCGCTTCAAACTTGAGAGGGACCAATATTTGTATTTTCAAAAGTAAATGGGAATCTGGCAAGATTATGTCATGTGTGGCATTATTGATCTTAGAAAGCTTTCAGATGCAATTATATTTGAGTGCAAAATAAATTGACAAATAAGAAAAATATACATAGCCTGAAGATAAATGGTTCCTTTCTGTATTTTTAAGTTTCTTCTCCCCTAAAATGAACATGTTTTTTGTTAAGTCTGTGTGTTTGCTTTAAATCACCTCTGGTCTGAATTCGGTAAATCAGCTCTCTGATGTCTTGTTTTGTTCCAAACAACAGACAGACTGAAACAATATAAGATCCTGGAGTGTAAACTAACCTCATCTATCCATAAGGTGCATGAAACTTTACAGCTTAACTTTGGCTTTGGGCATTGTAATGACTGAAAGCCAGATCCTCTGTGGGGTAAATGAATTCTTCTCCTCTGCTTTCAGTGACTTGCACAAATTTACAGCAACTGAGCATATGACCTTACACTCAGAGCCAATTTGTCCATAAGAGATACAGACAGTGCTGTGAAATGAAATGCATTTAGATTTTTCAGTTCTCCTCCTGACATTTTCACTCATTCATTTCCTTTGTGCCTCCTGGTGCCTTTGGGAACGAGGCAAGAGGAATGGCATTTAAGCTTGGTTCAGTGAAACTGTAGACTACAATGGTGTATTAGATTCGTATATTACAGCTCTGTAGCTTTTATGTATATATTATGCTTGTACTACAGGGCTAAATTATGCCCACACATCCCTGTACTTTTATTCTCAATCTGCATTGCAGATGCATACATCTATTTTAAAGCAAAATATGATTTTAGCATATTTTTCCAGTATTTCTTAATTTTTGATATATATATATATATATACACACACCAGGGATCACAATTCATCCACAAATTTAGTGGCATTTTCTTTATCTTAATATATGGTGGCACCCTGACTTACAAGCAGAAGATATGACTTATTTTTACATTTTCTTTGTTTTTGAAATGGGTTCAGTACTCATTCAAATGTGCAAGTAGGGAAATTATGTTCCATTTCATTATACATATTTTGCAGATGTTTGTATAACAACTTAAGACAGTGACGAGATGTCAGTACTCATGACAAGCCAGAGTATTTTTCACCATCTGTATTCAAAGGACTTCACCAAGTCAATGCTTGTATCCTCCTCTCTAAGGAACACTTATTGTCAGTTAAAGTAAATGTGTTTAATCCAGAGACTTTCTTCTGATTCTTAGGGAACAGATGCTCTGCCTTTGTTTAGAGTCTCTGGAAGAGCACAGGCTGATGAAAATGTGTGTCTGTGAAGCAGAAGCATTAAATGAGCTTTACCAAAGTATATTGTTAGAGCACTTACTACTTCATATATCTGTCTTCATTTAAAAGCAGACAACTTTCAAGAGACTTATTTCTTTTCCTGGTCATGGTACTCGACAAATCTCACTCAGCTAGATTTTTATGCAGAAGATTTAATTGAACTCTTTTGGTAATAACATTAATTTACTTATCTACTTACTGAAAAGGTAAATCAGTTTTTAGTAAAATGTGGTGATATTTGTACTTTCATTCAAAGGATGCTTTTTTACACTCTCTCAGTTCAGAAATCAATTTGATTAAAACCAGAGCTCCTCAAACCAACCACACTTTCTTCTTCCCAATGAGTAAATTCTAGAAATAACTACAATCTAGCAGTCATAACATTTCATAAACAAGACCAAAATGCCATATGCATTTCATTATAGAAAGCAATAAACACAAAGGCAGATTACAGTATATAATCAGTTAGAGTTAAGCAGTCCCCTTTGCTGGAACTGATTATGGTTCTGCATGGTAATAACTGATTAAAACTGTTTCATGCCAGAGTCTCTTAAAAGAATAATTCTTCATAATTTCTTTTTCCAGCCATAGGAAAACAATGCTAACAAAATGTTAGCTGTCAGTATTAATGTAATGCTGAATTTCACACACATGTGAACCAGCTATTGAGAAACTGGAAGTATTCACTCAGCCTCTGGGTAACTATGCTACTAGAGTCCCTTGTAGGTATAAAACATCAGCACCATAGTTGTCAGGAGGCAGTAAATCTATTATTTCTGGCTGCAACAGAGAGACCTGTGTATCCCTCTCTTAGGGCATCCCTGTACTGTGACTCCAAAAAGCAGTAAAACCATTTCTGCAAGGTACTGGGCCTCAACTAAATACGTCCTGAATGCACAGTATCAAAAGATAAGTTAGCATTCAGAAGCAGGAATTTAGAAGAAAAATTTCCTTCATCTTCTCTCAAAATTACCCAACAATCTTACGAGTCAACAAACTGATAATATTTTCCAAACACATAACTTTCCAATATGCAAAATTATTTTATTATCTCCCTGCTAAAAAAAAAGAGTAGTGTTCTTATTCTTACTTGTGTGTTTTTAACCCTTTTTTTTGAGAGTTTACTGTTTTTCAAATTGACAAATTTATTATTGAAGCTCCAGCACATTTTGTGAAAGAAAATCAGATTTTAATTCATCCTGATCACGTATAAAACAAAGCATTTGTTTCTAGTGAAATATTGGTAATAATTATTGCTACTGAAAGTCTTAAATTGTCCATTGCTTTGGTTTCTCTAGGAAAAATGTTTGGTTTTAAGATAATGAAATGGAACTGAGCAGGATCATAAATTTTAAGGGAAGGTTTATACTGGAGATCTTTTACAATCTCTTATATAGCACTGCTGATTGCATTTCTTCAAATGATTCTGAAAAATGCCTATAATTTTTGATATATCTGGAACATGAGTGTAAGTTGACTCTTGATTCTGCCATATACCTTTTGCAATTTATTTCATGTATCTGTACTTTGATTTCCTAATCTGTGTATAATGAAATAATAATATTTCCTCCAGAACAGAATAGAGACTTTTTCATGGCTGAGAAGTGGTTAGATGCCATGGAGACTGAAAGCACCTAAGAAGAAAAAAAGTGAGAAATCCCTTATTAAGCAGAAACAGTTAGAAGAAAGCAAGAACAGAAAAGCAGTTCAAGCCTCTTTCTGATACTTTGAGGCCACAATAAAAATGGATGATATCATTACTCATTGCTCCTTTTACAACCTTTTAGGAAATACAATCTATTAATACATCACAAATATTTCCTTGAAGCTTGAAAGTACAGTTTAGGACTTAGGACAGAAAAAATATTAAAATCTATTTCCATGCAGAATCAGGTAAAACTACTCTGAGCACACAAGCACTGATTTACTATTTAATCAAGATATATGGCTTAGACTTTTGATGGCTCTTTCAGAGACTTGGTTCTTCTGACATAAAGCTAGGTAAAGGCCTTGTTGAAGTGGATGAATTGTTCCTGTGAAGGAGATAGGAAGTGAAATTAGTTTTTTCAATAAGCCGGCAGACAAAAATGCTTTATGGTGTGTTAATGCCTCAATTTATGACTCAGCAAGAACTGGATTGTGACGTCAAATCCCATATCATTCTGTTTCAAAACTTAGCTGAGTTCAGAAATACATGTTTAGTAAACTGCAAGACCAGGGCAGACTCCTACAGGCATACAGATATCTGATTTTGCTTGTTATGGGAACATTGTACTTTGGGGACCTCTAAAAATCAGGGCAATCACAGAGTGTGGGCACTGTAGCATTTGCAAATTTCAAAACACTTTACAATCTTGGCTAAACATGAATGTGTTTATTTTACCTAACCATAAACAAAATTTGGGATTAGGTCTTCTGATACAGAGTGAATAAGAAAGAAGTCCATCGAACTATTTAAAAAAAAAAAAAGTGTGAGGACTCTGGATTTACATAAAAATCTTGCCCAACATAAAATACATAACTGATTTATGAGTGCACTTTGAGAGGAGACAGAAACATAATTTCTGATAATTTCCATTCTGGAAACCACATTACACAAGTATTGAAGATTGTGTTTCAAAAGTTGCCCAGCAAGGTCTTTTAAGTTGGGGCTATTTAGCTATTCCACTGAAAGTTCCATAAAATATTAGCAATAGTGAAATTTTTCAAAGCCCTTCGGGAAATTAGGCAAAAAACCCTCTTCAAATTTCTTTTGAAATGAAGTGAGAATCTAACTCTTCTAAATGCTGAATTAATTTTCTGAAGTACAGTAAAAAGAGAAATCAAGTTTACTTTCTTAGTGATATAAGAAAAAATATTCTCTTCATTGCTGTAGCTTTAAAGCCAGAAGACCAAGATTAACAGTGAGACAGTAAGACAGTTTCATTTATTTCATTTGCATGAAGCATCCTCTTTATGTACTGTACAAAGCTGTAAATTTAAGATATGCAATATGCCACGTTAAGGCAACAGATTGGTCAAATTTAAGTGCATTCTAAGAATACAGTTTCCTGTAAGTGGATTATAAAGATCAAAATTTAAATAGAAGATGTAGATTTAATCTGTAGTTCACAGAGATTGTCAGATCTACACAGAATAAATGCAACATGTTGGGTTTGACACTACTTAAATGAGTGAAACTTTCCATATTGTGGTTGCCCTGCTTCAGAGCAGTTAGTAAAGTCTTAAGGCTAAGTTACTACTAGTCTTCTCTGGGTTTAGAAGGCAGTAGGTAAATTTTTGCTACTGTATTACTGTTAAGATGAGATATTAATTTTGTGACTTTTTCTAAAGAGAATCTTTTCAAATAAGAGATCCCTTTTTCCAATATTACATACCTACCTTAAATAACTAACAGTCAATTTATGCAGAAATTTTTGCCACTCCTAATAATAAGAAAGTCATCTCACTGTGTTGAAACTATTTTCAGTCTATGTATTGTCCCATTGTTAGGATATATTCTAAAATACTAAAGAACACTTGGAAAATATCAAAATTATTTATTTTAATGAAATATTATTTACACATGGTCATCAGACATTATTATTTTATGTCTTAAGAACAATATATCTAGGTAGGAGTTTCACTGTTACAGTAGGACAATTATCATTAAAATCTATCAGAAGAAATGAATCTTGGACTGGCCTGAATTGACTTGAGGAAGAAGTTCCAAAGAGCATCCATTTGCTGAATTATGCTGTTTTGTAACAGAAAAATCCTCAAAGCAGCATTCATTGCATGGAAAGTTTCATAGTGCAGGCCCATTACTGCTTTATTCTTTATAGATGCTATTTTCTGTTCCTCATATAGAAACAATCTCTGTAGTTGCATCTGCTATCTCACCTTTTTTACAAAGTTGAGGTGAGAAAGGAAAAACAGTTTCTACAAACAGATATTCTTACTTCCTAGCACTTGACTACAAGTAGGTTTTCAACACTAAACCTCACTGAAAATGCTTCAGATTTGATGGGGCTTCTGTTCTTTCCAACTTTAGAGACAAAAGCCTCCAGGCTTTCTCATTGGAGACATAAGGATAGTGAATGGTGTTACATGCTTGTTACAATGCAATTAGTGTTATCTTTGTCAACAAGAAACAACTTATTTTCCTTTTAATTTTAAACATTTTTTTTTTGCCTATGACCTTCAAATACGAGAAAACAAGGAAGTTAAACAAACAAACCCCAAAATATGACATTACCACTGGGAAATCTTTTTCAGGCCCTATCATTAAATGTTAATGCTGTACTTACTATTGTAACTGCAGTTAGAACAAACTAGGCTTCATTAATATCAGTTTCTTCACTATTACGATATAAAATGTGACACTGAAGTGGATGGCTTTTGTATTTCTTTGGCCCATTATGTCACAGGTACACATTGTAGCATATTTGTTTTCTTAGTATCTCCTGATGACTTAGCTACAGTCAAGTGTGAGGTTTGTGGAAAACCTAAAAGTATTAGAAGCACAGCAAATAGTTGGTTTTGTTTGCTGAACAATATAATATGGATTAGTATTGAACATTTTCTGAAGATGAGGTAAGTTTAGCAGTAGCTAAATTAAGTCTGACTTCAACAGGCACTAATTTGTGTTCTGTGACTGATAAACCACAAAACATGTGAAGAGTATGCCTTTGAATGTATACTACCTGGTGGTAGGAATCATCCCCTTGCTCTCACAAAAACTGTTGTATACATTACTTTTGACAGGTGGTGTTTGTGACAGTGATGATGATGATGATAATAATAATAATAAAGGATATAGAGATGAAAGGGGTTTGCTTTAAAAACTTTAAAAGCTTGTTTTCAGCACTAAGATGAAAGCATATTTTGTCAGTCGCATTAGGTAGGATGAAATATAATCATAAAAGGGCAGAAACCTGTACATAAGAAATATGTTAATTTATGATCTGTGTCAAATTAGAAATATTCTTTTCATCTTTTAAATACAGAAAAATGTGAAAAACCCAATATACCAAATGGGCTGAAAAATTAACAACATTGCAGCCTGCTCGACAGTTTCAGTTATCAATATTTGCATTAATTTCCTAGCTTTAAAATGCACAAAGTAGTCTGGTGAGATGAAAGAGGTTCTTAGAAAAAAAAAAAAGCATTATTAAACCTCAGCATATGTGAGACAAATGCCTATAGGACATTGACTTGTGAGGAAAAAAATCTCTTTGATAGTGTATATTGTCTGCTTTGTTACAGAAATTTGTGAGTTGGTTGTCATATTCTCTCTGCTGTCTACCTCATTTCAACCATCTGACACCTAGAAATCCATTCTGAAGATATATATCACACATATTTTCCTTATTGTCCCCTATTACACTTTATGAAACATTCACTGACCTTCTTATATATAAATCCTCATCTATAGGTAATAGACCATTTTAATCTAGTAACTAGTAATAAGTTTGGGAAGTTTTCCTGGGTTTTGCTTGTCATTTGAGGCTAAACAATATTTCATAATAAATAACCATGTCGTAACTTTGTAGCAAAGTTTAAGTTGTAGAGCTGTTTCTGGATCCTCAAGGTGGAGTGAGGTACAGGAGAACATTGGTGAAAAAAACTCAAACAAATGGTGATCTAGATATTAGTGTTGTCTGATCACAAAAATGTACATGTGGATGAATGGTAGGTATAATCACTTTCTGGAGCTGTTATGAGCTGCAATTCAGAATACAGAATTTACGGCTGTTTACCATTGAAATTTAAGCTGAGGGTTATCAGACAAATGTGGATACTGTTTTACACATAGCATGTCATCTTTTGCTACTAAGATACTGGGAAAGCATCTTGGGAAACCACCCAGGTTGCTTAAACAAAAAAGAAAAATTGCTAGACTCATAAATAAGCACCAGTGAACAACAGAGTTCTCTGTTGTGCTTTTCTGAAGAGTCTTCTTCCTCCACAAAATTGTCTCTGTAGTAAATCTAACACTTTAGGCATTTAATCATTTTATGTGGATGTCTTGTAAATGTCTCTGCCTCACACTGGGAGCCTGGCAATCTTACGGTAAATATCATGGCAATAAGATGATGAATCTTTGTGTCTTGACAAAATGACGACTTGGATTACTTGATTATCACTTAGAAAAGGCATCGTACAAAAAGCCGAGGTGCTGGGAATATTAATATTGACAAAAGAAAGAAGGGTAGATAAAATACATATCAGCTTTTCCTCATTTGAAAATAAAAACTCTAAAGATTATATCTGAGATAATTTGAGGCCCTGTAATAAAATTTGAATGTTAATACATACATTGTAGAAAAGCACAAACACTTCTATTAATGATCCTTCATCTCAGTGGATTCCTGCATTTCTCTGAAATATCATTGGAATAAACAATTAGAATAAACTGGAATCAATAAAGTTTATGCAGTGAAAAACAATTACTTAATCAAATACAGGTATAGACTACACTAGTTTAAGAGGATGAAAAAAAAAAAAATCCATATTCTGAGGCTGGCAGACTATAACTGCAAGAAATGGAGTATCAGTAGTTTAAAAAGTATTTGGATGTATAACTTTTCAAGTCTTAGTAAATGTCACTATATTATTGAACATTTTAAACAAGTCTATATTTTTAGAGAAAAGAAGCATTTTCAGAATTTTATAACTATTGTTATATGTTAAGTTTTCATACACACTCAGTTGTTGCTGGTGAAATGCCATTTTGTATGCACTGCTTTTGTGACAGTCATGATGTTTTCAGTACTGATGTGTTAACTGATGAACAGACTCTCTAGAGAGTAATGCAGTCCCCTATCAATCACAATGAGCAAGTTGTGATCCTTTATTCACTCTATAAAGGATTAAGCCTGAGTTACAAATGAAGTACTTTGGGCTACAGCCTTTCAAAGTGTACTAGCTTCAGAAGTTTCCTTCAGGCTCCTTGCTACTCTAAGGAAATTGTTAGAAAGTATCAGAATGAGGTTCACTATGGGGAGGGGAAAAAAAAAAATATAACAAGGTAGCATGTCTGTGGAAAAATGTATTCAAAAGAAGGAAGAAAAAAAAGATGAGGGAAACCTGGAAGTGCTACCAGAAAGTGAATGTGATGAGTTTGCATTGTTGAACAGCAGCCAAAAAACCAATATGAACTTGGGCTGTTTCCACAGGATAGGTGTCAAACTAGACATCAAGAAGTCTGACCTGTGTGGTCTGTCTCTGAGCTGCTGACCTTGGGCAAATCATTTGTCATTACTGTATTTCCTTTCCCTTCTTTAAAATTGAAACAAAATGGTTTTTAATATTCTAAAAAATCTGAGATTGGGTAAAGTTTGTATGTAGCTTCTCAGGTCAACTAACAGTACCAGCAGCTACAGCAGCCTACTCAGATGTATCTTTTATTCTTTAGAAAAAGTTAAATAAGGAGAAGGAAAACTTTGACAGCAAGCCCAAACATGTTTGTCACCCATATTCAGATGGTTTTCTAAATATATCTGGCTATAATCCTTGCCAGCAGACAATTTCTTCCTATAGATCACACATCTTTTTGAGTGTGAGCTCATAATTTTCAATTATTCTTTCTTCTGCTTCCTTGCTATTCCTCCTGG
This sequence comes from Actenoides lindsayi, assembly GCA_025331215.1. Lineage (NCBI taxonomy): Eukaryota > Metazoa > Chordata > Aves > Coraciiformes > Alcedinidae > Actenoides > Actenoides lindsayi. Next base: position 37,583 of record WTSP01001741.1, on the reverse strand, counting down.
GTCACAAAGACTTCTTTCAGAATGGAAAAGCATCTCTACCAAAGGTGGTGTTTCTCACCCAGCCCTGGGAAACTAGAAGAAAGGATCCTTGAAGTCACTTAATTTCCATCTTGTTGGTGTTCTGTGGCTGACTGAAAAACCTACTCAGCACCAGTAATACTGCATGCTTTTCAGGATGTAACATGTCTTGACAGCAACGCAAGATCTGAAAAGCATTTACTACCTTTTGTTTATGAGCCTGGTTATTATGATATTCCTGTTGTAGTAGTTTGCAGATCTCACTTTGACGTAATTATAATTGATTATACGTGTCCTAAAATGAAATACAGCAAAACTAGGTGCTAGCTGATGTGTGCCTATAAGGTAAAAAACTTGTTCTATCAGAATTTGAACAGTTGAGCTATTCCAGCAAATGACAAATTCATCTTGCTGGATGATCTTAAAGTGGGCAGTTGTTGAATATTAAGGTGCAGTCAAAGATTGTCACAGTGATCTCAGGAAAACTCTTATTGTCAGTACATCAGAGCTAGGCAATCATCACCAGAACAAATATTTCAAAATGATGGCTAGAGCAAGATGATGGGATGACAATGAAACAAAAGTTAACATATCCTTGACATTGTCTTATGAATACCTTTTTGTAGCTTAGTGTCAGTTACTTGACTGATGTGTGATGCAACTTGCTCATCTGATTGACAGTACAGGATTGGCTTCACCCATCATCCACCAAATGCTTGAAACACATAGGGTAAAAGCATTACCCTGCAAACTCAGCTTAATCTGGGTATTGAAAGCAGCTGTTAGCAGACTACCAGAGGCTATTTTGTATAATCAACTATGTTTAGCAAGTGGCCAAGAGGTAGGCAAATGACACCACGCAAAGATGTTCTCAAGAGAATCGAGTCAGCATCATCTTTCAGAAGACAAATGTCATCTTTTTGGCATGAGCAAATATTCTCTGTGACATCAAAGATCATCATCTAAACTGTAACAGTGAACAACACAGACAGTGTCAAAGATAAACTGTCCTGTCTTTGTGAAGGACTGTGATATGCTATGACATCTGTGAAGACCGGATAATTTCTCATTCATAGTTACACTCTGCATTATTTGGAAACTCTACAGACCCATTTCAAGGATTTCTCTTGACAGAGATATTACATATGTGTAATGTATCATGGTACTGAATTTATTGCAGGTTGAAAAGCTCTTCATAAATGAGGTGATTTACTTGAGAATATTCTTGCAGTGTTTAAATTTACATAGAAATTGTTGCCCAGAATCCTTACATTACTAGATCTTACTGAGGTAAATGCTAGCTCACTATTTAAGTAACTTAGATACAATAAGGATAAAATCGTTTTTGACAGGGTTGAAATTTATCATGTATATGTAAAGTTACTTTTCCTTTCTGTGGATTTTAATATTCTGTAGTTGTGTGTGTTCTTTCCATTTCAGTGTTCTTCAGTATACAATCAACAATATCATTTCTAAATGCAAAAATTGAACTGTAATTACATTAGCAGTTGAAACATAATTATCCTAGTAATTCTGCAACACCCTCTGGAACCAAAAAATGAAAAAAGTTACTATCTTGACTACCTACCTAGGTTACTTTTGAAATGATTGCTTAGAATCTACACCACTGTTAACAGTGTATAACTCCAAAATAATCTAATCGGTCAAAAAATGTCATTCTGACAATATTTGATTTCATTCGAGGATGAATAAGTGTGCACAAGCACATTAGAAATAACCCCTTAGTTGAAAAAAATTGTGTCAGCTCTTTTTTTTTTTTTTCCCCTTTTCTTTTTCTTTTTCTCAGTTCTTCAGAGGATAGAGATTGTGTTTTACATGATAGAGGGAAATGGTGAAAATAAGTTTCTTATATAGCTGGATATATGCACATATATTCTTATGTTACTAAGTTTACACTATAATATTGATGGTGTGTGCCAAGTGCTGAATGCAGACTCCAAAGTTAAATTGTTTAAAGTGAGACAAATACATGGCCAGAGGACAGGGAGTTGAGTGTTTTATCATCTAGAGAACTGGGAATCCCTGAATTTCAGTGAGCTATTGCAAAGGTGTAAGACATGGTGATGGAACAAAACTTTATCATCCATTATCATTTATTTGGTTTTAGAAGTTACTTAGACATTTGAGATTATTTGAATTTGTGTTTAAAGATAGGTTGGTAAGAAGTTCCTTGGTACTGTGAAAGCCAAAGGGTCTGGGAGCCAAAGGAGGTGAGCAGGACCAAGCAGAATACACACTGAAGAGCTTCAGAGAACATCATGTTTTGGCATTTTTAAAAATATCCTATCTCTAAAATGTCTCTCTTAAATAGAATTAGTGACATGAAATCATGACAAGGGAAGAGCTATGGATGACACCTATATGGACTTCTGTAAAGCCTTTGACTCAGTCCTCCACATCATCCTTCTCTCTAAATTGGAGAGAGATGGATTTGATGGGTGGACTGTTTGGTGGATAAGGAATTGCTTGGATGATCACATTCAGAGGGTAGTGGTCAATGGGTTGAAGACCAGTTGAAGATCAGTGGCAAGTGATGTCCCTCAAGAGTCCATACGGGGACCAGTACTGTTTAATATCTTCATCAATGACATAGGCAGTGGGATCGAAAGCACCTTCAGCAAGTTTGTGGCTGACATCATGTTAAGTGGTGAGTGGTGCAGTTGTCCCTCCTGAGGGATGGGATGCCATCCAGAGGTACCTGGACAAGCTTGAGAAGTGGGCCTGTGTGAACCTCATGAAGTTCAATAAGGCCAAATGCAAGGTCCTGCACCTGGCAATCCTCAGTATTGTTACAGTCTGGGGGATGAAGTGATTAAGAACAGTCTTATAGAGAAGGACTTGGGCAGGTTGGTGGATGAAAAGTGAGACATGAGCCAGCAATGTACACTCCCAGACCAGAAGACCTACCTGGGCTGCATCAAAAGAAGAGTGGCCAGTAGGTCAAGGGTGGTGATTCTCCCCCTCTGCTCTGCTCTGCTCTGCTCTGGTGAGACCTTACCTGTAGTATTGCGTCTAGCTCTGGAATCCTCAGCACAAGTAAGACATGAACCTGTTGGAGTGGGTCCAGAGGAAGGCCACAAAAATGATCAGAGCTCTAGAACACCTCCCCTGTGAAGAAGGACTGAGTTGGGGTTGTTCAGCCTGGAGAAGAGAAGGCTCCGGGGAGACCTTATTGTAGTGTTTCCATACTTAAAGAGGGCCTATAAGAAAGACGAGGACAGTCTTTTTATCAGGGCCTGTTGTGATAGGACAGGAAGTAATGGTTTTAAACAAAAAAAGAGGGGAGATTTAGATCAGACAGAAGGAGGAAATTTTTGGCAATGAGAGTGGTGAAACACTGGAACAGGTTGCCCAGGGAGGTGGTAGATGCCTCATCCCTGGAAACATTCAAAGTCAGGTTGGCTGGGGTTCTGAGCAACCTGATGTAGTTGAAAGTGTCCCTGCTCACTGCACAGAGGTTGGACTACATGACCTTTGAAGGTCCCTTCCAACCTAAAACATTCTATGATTCTATGAAATGTAATACAATACAGTAAAAGATTTAGTTAGAAATGAGCTATACTCATGAGTGCACTCCATTTATGTATTATAATAAATATAAACCAAAAAAAGTTAGCTTTTTTCCTAAACATTAGCTGAACACCTAGAAGAAGATAATTAATGCTCTGAAGATCTTTTTCATGACACAAAATGCAAATGATGGATATATAAAATAATGTTATATATAGTGTGTAAAAAATGTTATGAAAGGCAGAAAGGTCATGGTAATGTAATGAGATTTTTGTTTTGTTTTCCTTTGGTAATAATTGATTAGGAGAACACCTAGCAAATAGTGATGAGAGAGTATATAGAAGAGAAGGAGAGGGGAGGACATACAAGAGGAAAAGTGAAGGGATGAAAGAATGAATCCAAAGGAGAGTGTGGAGCTTAAATGAAAAGACCTAAAAAAGTACGGGGCATAACTGAAGTACACAGCCTATCAGTAAGTTAGTGGAGAATAGCCAGTCAAAGCTGATGATATTTTCAGTCACTTTGCAGCTGCCATAAGCATCTCCATTTCTTCTCAGAGATTTTTTTCTAGATGATTTGCTAGGTGAGAGTGAATCACATTTAATATAACATCTCCTGAGGGAAACTTTACAGTGCTTTCCTCTGACCACAAATTTTGAAGTGATGGATTACCGTGATTAGTTGCCATTTCACTGGTTGGCAGCTAATAATAGTTTCATATCTCCTGTCTTGCCCTACTTCATTCTACATCTTATTGTATGTGGAAGATAGGTTATTTGCAGTGCATAACATTTGCAAATTTTACCATGTCTCTCTTCATACATTATTCACCAAAAATAGGCTGATTGTATAAACATGTTTGTTTTGGAACTTACTCACTGAACACTTATATACAAATATATCAGGCTATGGGTTATTCATGAACTATTTGTCTTGATTTTGCTTTGAAGTCCTGTGTTTTTGCAGCACAATCACAGTGAATGCTACTGTATTATTATTACTTCCCATTCTGTTTATGATAGGTTAAACAAGATTTCCTTCTAGCCACATGAAGAATTGTGAACTAGGCACACAGAAAATACAAGGATATTTTTTTCTGACAAGAGCAATAAAAAACCCCAACTATGTAGTTATTTTTAAAAACAGAAAAGGTTCTCGACAGCGTCAAATTGAATTAATAGTTTTTACTGAAATGAATACATATAAACATATTTTCGCAGTATTTGCTCATCGTGAAAGTGTCTGATAGATACTTTCTAAGGAGAAAATGGTGTTATAACTTACCCGTGGATATGAAAATCACATCTTGAGTAAAATCAATGACTGTGGTTTCACTGTCCTGAAATTGTTGACTGTATTTGGAAAACACTGGGATCTGTTCTACTCTCCCAGAAGACCATCCATCCTACAATAGAGAATGGCAGTGAAGCATAGGCTTTTACAGACTGAGGGAAGGTGGTTGCAGCCCAGTGAAGTTGCTGCTTTACTGATGCATAAGCCAAGTGAGTGTTTGTGTTACATAAGTTTTTAAATTTATCTGAGGAATGGATGTGTACCTGAGACAAACCCTGAGAATTTTGCTTCTGTTAACCTGCTTGACTTTTTTATCAGGGGCAAGTCTTATATTTATGTTAAAATTGATGAGGTATTAGCTATAAATATATTAGTCTTAAATTATGGCCCGATTTTAAAATCCATGAGATCTGTTTCAAAATTACTTGGCTGATATATTTTGCATGGAACAAGCTGAACAGAGACTGAATAAAGGTAGTCTTGAGAAGGAAAATAGAGGAACAGGCTTTTTACCTGATCAGAATCTTGAGTGAAACATGCTAAAAAAAAAAAAGTGACTTGGAATATTGACCAAATAAGAGCACAGATTTTCTTTTTGAAGCTTTCTAAGTTGCTCAGGAATAACATTACAGAATTACTCAGGAAAGACATAACAAGAGCATTGGCTGGAACTTATGGCCAATTAGACATAGGCACAAATATCCCATGAGAAAGGTGATAAAGCATCTTATCGAACTATAAAGATAAATGATTAATTCTATATCTTTTCCAAATAAGAACTGGAAATTAACTTTTAGCTACCTCTAAGTTGTTGGCTTCAGTACAGATGGATGTACATCTTTGTACTGCCAGAAGAGGTCATGTTACATGATTTAAAGGTACTTTCTAGCTTCAAATCAATTCCACTGTTGCAGAGGTTTTCCTATAGGATGAATAAACGAGAAAGGGAACAACCATGAGGCATCTGCACATTCATGACAGCTCCTATATCTTTTATTATCAATTTGGTTGGTAGGAAATTGCTCTGCCACCATTTCTCTCTTCCTCCTGCTCTGGCAAGTCTGCATCCTGAGTGATGGGAAAATCTGCCATTTGAGCTGCTTGTAGAGGTAAGATCAGGTTCAACCAGCCTCACAAGTATTGCCATGCCTGCGAGCAACCTGTGTAGAGCCACATTGCACATATCTGTGGCTGACTTTATTTACAGAATAGGTAATAGAGAGCAGGCTACATTAGCAAGCCTCTCTTATGATAGGCAACCCCTGGATCTCTCTTTTTAGTGACATACTGCCTGCATGATGCATTTTAATCTCTTCCTTTAATGTTTCCTTTTCACATGTGAAGCACTGGCAGGCTTTACATAAATACAATTAGTATGTATGTAACAGGTGTGTCATATTTAAAATATATGAAAGCATGCAATTTAATTTGACTAAACCCATTCATTTTCTGCAATGCAATTCCAATTTGCAGCAAATATATCAAATGACAGGCAGACTTTTAGAAAGAGATTAAGGCAAACAATTTTTTCAACAGACAGATGAATGTTTGCAATATGAGAAATTATGATTTATTTAAGAAACATGAGCCTTCAAAAATCTCTTTGTGATAATCTTGCTTCCATTTTGCTGTGCTATGAATGTGACAGTAAATATTAGTGCAGTGTAATACACAAATACAACTCACAGAATCAGTATATGACAACCATAATAGTTGCTAGAGATGTATTAGAATCAAATTGCTACTGTCCATAGCAACAATGAAAATGTATATTTTCACATCTAGATTATCTAGACTTCTTCCAGCCACCTGTTGAGGTCACTGGTAAGTGCTGGTCACTGGTGGTGAAATTCATTCGTGTGTGAAGCTTCACCACAGACCTTTACATAATTGCCTTTAAATGGAGGAACAAAAAGGATTTTAAACAGAGAACTTGTGCAAAGTCTCTGCTTCCATGTGAATTCCATTTAAAATAATTATAAAGTTATATTTTACTATTACAAATAAAACACTGCTTTTGTTCTCTGCATTTTCTGATTCTTTCAAATTGTTTTGTTTAAGAAATTTATTCCAGCTGTGGATTTGCAGCATACTGCTGCAAAGTTGAATAAACATGTGTAACTTGTTGATGAATTACACAAATAGCTAATTGAAATTATGTAAAGGAAAAACAAAACCCAAAGAGAACAGTCTGTTTACTGAATATTTGTCTCTAGAGAAAATTTGTAAACTATTAACCATGCATTTTGCAATCATTTTACTAATCCACTTCTTCTTTTACTCAGAAATGGTGGTTGTGACTTTATGTTAGGATAGACAACAGTACTAAAATTAGACTACGGTGAAAGAAAGCTGAAAGGCTTATGTTAAAAAATCAGGTAACCTGATCAGTTCCTTCTGGATACTTTGAATATCAGACATATAATATTGAATGTACTGTTAAAATTAACTGCAGTGATTCTAATTCTAACTAGAATTAGGTTCTAATCTTGAAATGCAATTCTTATGCTCAATTTTCAAATTTATTTTTAGTTTAGGGAAATGCACATTTTAAGTACTCTGGATAGAGTATAGAAACAGTCCTGGAAACAGAGATCAGAATGCAGGACCCTCCTTTCTAGTTTATGTTCTCAGACCAATATTCTTTTTTCCTAGCTGTATGACTTTGATTTTGGTATTGAAGCATGTTCTTGAAAACATAACAAAATAAGCTCTTCTTTTTTTTTCTGATACCACTTGGGAACTCTTTGGGTTTTGCCTACTATTCTGCTCATTATTGAAAATTTTCTGAACAGAAATTTAGCTTAAAGAAACTTTAAGATACTGAGATAAGTAAAGAACTGTGTGCAGTGATAATCCCAAGTACTGTAGGGCATATAATTGATCAGGAATATCAAAAGCAGAAAAAATTATACCTTTGCTTGCTTCTCTGTTCCTAACCTCTACACATCTCTCTCAAAATAAGGAAAGAGAAAGCATCAAGATTGATACTACTTTGTGCTGTCATACAGTTTTACAGCAAATTCACACCCAACCTTTCTTTAAAACAGCAGGAGTTTATGAACTGCTTTGGAAGCACAGTAGGATGACATAAATGACTGACTTAATTCTTTCATAAAATATCTTTTAAAGTCTAATTTATAACAATATAAATCAATTTTGGAACATCAATAAAGCACACGCTCTAGCTGTAGTCTTCCTTCTGGGGTAGCTGAAGGCAGTTTCTCTCAACATTCATTCAACATATCCCCTCATTGTATTTCATTGTCATGCTTCAATCCTGAGCTTCAAAACCTGAAACAAGTATGAATTAAACTAACCTGCTCTGCTATGGATGACTCCTAAAAAGCAGTCCAAAGAATGGCTTTTTGCTAAGGTTTACTTTTTCCTTGCAGGCTATGTGAGGAATATGTGGACTATGTTCACTCAAAGAGCATTAGAAATACTAAAATTAATTAAGTAAAGTAGTGAAAAATACTGCTGATATTATGGTAGCCACATAATTATATTTGAGGAAATTAAGGTTGTTCTTGTAGCAAAAAGAATGATATCTAATAAGCTGTGTAATGACAATATACCAAGGTCATCATCTGTTACACAGAGAGACACTAGGCTGTGATAGATGATTTCAATATATGAAGCATGCTGTCTTTATCCTGGAATATTAAAAAAATGAAAGGTTATTCTGAGACATATTTACTTACAGATAAAAATCTCTGTTAAAGTATTCTGTTATAACATCAAGAAAGAGAGAAGTTTACTTTTAAAACCAAACTGTCATTGAAGCCCAAGCCCATATTGTGTTTTTCAAAGGCCTTCTTCAGTGGTACCTTGGTGGGGTTCTGGTAATTGTCTCACTCTCTTGATGCTTAAGCTAATGAACAGGTTTTTCATTTCATTCCACTTTCCTGCTAGCAGCATTTCCCCCATTGCTTTACAAATATCTGTAATTTGATATGCAACAACGGCAATGGGAAACACTCTTCTGTGCCTGCCTGCTTTCTGTCTACTAAAATTACTGTTGGGAGTCAATCAGTCCACACCCCTTCACATCATTACTCTTTCCTATTCTATGAAATGAAAAGCACAGGAAAAACATTCCTTGTCTCATTAAGATGAACATTCAGTGATTTGTTACTCCTTGCAGAGCTGGAATGAGTATCTCTTTCTTTTATTTATGTTTCCAGCAGAAAAGACAGCTGATACAATTTAAGTAGGGGTGTGTATGTATCTGTTATCTGCTACACTTTGATTCATTAACTGCTTCTATGTTTTCATGTATATTATCTAGAATAACAACTTTCTGAGGCTAGATATGCTTGAATACTGAACAATGATTGATAAATCACAGATTTCCTTGCATGTGGAACTTTTTGGTAATTCAAGTTTTTGGCCCTGAAGCCTTCTAAGGTATGATCATAATTCTAGACCATGAAAATCAGTGTCTCCCTGTCAAAATTCACATTGCTTTAATGTTTATTCTCTGGAAATTTGGGTAAGCATAGCACATGCCTCCAGCGTTTCTGAATTCAGAAAATCAGTAAAGTCACTGCGGTGTAGCACCAATGTGACAAGGAACCTGTTGGATGGCTCATCATTGTAAATCCTGATATGGTATTTCATCCTGCTTCAGTAAATGCTTCAAAGAATTTAATGATTTTCATGGAGTATTTGCAGCACTTGCTTCACCTTGTCTAATTATCACCGCTGCATGGCAACCTGGAGGCATTGCTGAAGTAAGTCCCAGAGATTAAATCATTCATGTGTCCTTTTTCTTAAAACAGATAGAGGAACTTTGCTATTCTGATCAGGCTCCATGTTTCTCCTAAGAAAAAGGCAGAGCAAAATAGGGAAAAATAACATGGAGTTCAAGGCTGGTTATTTTGTTCTTTTTGACACAGCAGAAATTACTGAGAATGAAATACAGCCAACGTAACCTAAACAGTTTGCAAGTTGGGTCTAAACTAGTTCAGAAATAATGAGCTTGATACAGGAATTATTTTACTAAATAACATGACATTTCTTATGCTCAAGTCAGAACTGATGTCTGTGATGATTCCTCCAAACCTCAATTCAAATTAATTAGAGGTACCTATCAAACCTAGAGGTTTGTAAGAAGACAACTTATTACCTCCTTAATGAAGAAATCTTATAGTCTTTAATGACTATGAATCTGTACAGTTTTGTGCATATGTAATATGATTATGCACATTTAGTAATTACTCTGCAAGAATCTCAGATAATGGAAAATTACATGACGACTGAGTTCAATGCTATGCCTTGCAATGCAGTTTTCTGCTAAGCTTTAGCGGATCACTTTGAAAAGCTATGAAAAAGCTACAATTTTCTTATAAATACCACACGTTTTGATCTTGTATTATGTTTGGTCTAAAGGAAGTATTTTATTTTTTTTTTCTTAAACTGGTACTATATACTGCGCGTGGAGATTCAATTTTACTATACAGTGTGTATGGTAAATATTTTAAAGCAGTGATGTGCAGGCCTCAAGCCCACTTACAGATGTGGAACAGAAGAAATAAATTTGACAGCAGCTTTACATAGCAGAATGAAGAACAGTACATGTGTATAGTCCACAAAAGGGCTAATCTCTATGAATCAGTTTGGAAATCTGTGCAGACTAATTTTTCCACATACATTGCACATAGGCTATGTAATGATAAAGTTCAGTACTTTCAGGTGCGTGTAGTACCTAGGAAAAGTATGTCTGCTGGTTAAAATGCTCAACTGATACGTGATAGAAAAATAGTAATTAACAAAAATGCATAAAGTGATCTCTGAAGAACTAATTAAAAGTACACAGAAGGCAGCTGTGCTTTGATTCCTTTAGACGAGTTTGACAGTTGGATTTTTTGGATCCTTTAGGAGTTTGACAACCAGACTGTTATAATCCACTGTGATCACCACCATGTAGTGTTTTGCTAGATGCCTGCCGTACTGCCTGAGTATCAAAGAGATCTGATTGCTGCATCACATCCTGAATCAACTCCATGGTTAATTTTGTCAACTTGGGCCCCTGCTACTGGGAGAAGCAGACTTTGGAGTAATCAGTAGTAATGTGTCTATAAAAATATTAAGAACGCATCTCAAACTGAAAGCCCTTGTTCCAGTTTCTGGGATATCAGTAATTTCCTGTGTAAACATAATAAGTTGACCTGGGTCATACATATTAAAAATAATACTTTTTATAATTAGACATTAAATACTTGGTCCCATTAAATATATGTGTGTCATTTACTGAATAGGTCAATGCCAAAAGTTAAAGCTATGCTTTAGGACCTTGGAGGTCATTGATGTTGTTTCAGAAGAGCTGCTTTAACGGTATAATGACTATGTCTTTACCAAGAATAATTATGTTTTCTACTTGAATACAATACAAAATTAGTCTTGAATCTGGAGAGGGGGTGGGTGTTTTCTTGTTTTGGTTTTTTTTGCATTGTGTTTTCAGAAGAATCTATAAGAACAGATGAGAACTGAACATGTAGGTATGGTTTAATATATGCAGCATACACTGATTTTGAAAGCTATACCCTAAAGAGCACCTCTGTGTTTATTAAATTGATCATATTTTTGTCATCTTTGTCAAAATGGAACTTGAGTCTGCAAAAAACCTGATATGCTGAAAGAAATGGATGGGTTTGTTTTGTGTAGTTATCTTTCCTAGGAAACTGTGTATTTGCTTGCTTGCTGATAAATTAATTATACATGGGCTTTTTAAGTAAATAGGGTTGGCTTTTTTTATCTTCATTACATTTTAATCAAAAGTTTTGTAGATCTTTTTTTGTACAACAGGGATGGATCCTCTAGTTGCCACAGAATTAGATTTTTATGTCTGAAATTATGCAGAAACTGATTTAAGATCTGATGAAGCTTCTTCAACTTACAGTTGTCTAGTGTGCACTGTGGTAAATTTTGACCTTGTCAGGTGAAGACAGTTGAATTATGATCCAGCCTCTGTGAGAAATGATATGTCTACCATATTAGATTAATTTCCTGTAAACTTCACCATTTTGCATTACCAAACCTTGTAAATGTCATTTTTATCCATCATCATACAATATTTTGATGCTGCTTATAGAGCAGTTCTCATTTAATTTTCAGCTTTTTTAAAGAATTTTACTTCTCTGTTAAATCATGCCTTTTAAGTTCTGTATTTTTATTAGTTTTTGTCTAAGTCTATATCGCAGCCCTGAAAAAGTTAATAAATGTGGCTTAGTTTTGCTGTAAATTACAGTACCTCTCTTTGAGAAAGACTGGATTACTTTTTTTTTTTTTCTTTCTTATTTTCTGTGAAGGAAAAAAAGGAATGGCTATACTATTGTTGTAATTAAAGTAAGGAATGAAATAAGGAAATTCAAGGATTTTATCTCATATTCAGTCTTCTTTGTAACTAGAAGCCTTTCTGTCTTTAACATAATGTGTAGCATTACATTTTAAGAAGAACAACTTGGATCCATGAAAGAAAAATAAAGTAACTCATGGAAATCTGAAAATCTAGAGATCTAAATTAAAAAGAAACCCGAGGCCCTAAAGATAGGCATTTCAATCTGTGCTCAGAGTGCTATCTTCTGTGAAAACTGTGTAGACAGTACTGATGAGCAGGGTTTCCTCATCTGATAAATTACATTGGTTTAGCCTATCAAAAGCACAAAAGAAATGTCCTATTTCTCAGGGTTTCTATGAGGTGGAAATTCCGGTCCATCTGCTTAAATCCTTCATCTTTTAACACTCTTAAGAAATTATGTTCCTAATGAGAATGCAGTGTTGCAGTGGAAGCTAATTTATATTACTAATTTATCTTCCTAAATTGAATCCAGGAGATGGATTTTGTTCCCTTTGTTCTTATTCCCATAGTAAATGATTTTTATTTATGTATCATGGAATATCCATCTAGTATATCCTTTCATTTATACAATTTAAATGGGATGGTTTGGGTTTTTTAAGTTCTGTTTACCTCTTCAACTCCTCATATTCAAACTTGTGACTGTAAAAGTGTTGCCTTTAAATCAGATTGTTCTAAGCCGTACCCTGTATCAATCATATGACATACTCAGTAGAAACAGTTGATTTCTTAGTTCAATTTTTCAATTAAAATGTCTTTTGGAATATATTGATCAAGCTATTTAATGTTTAAACGGCATAAACTTTGTTCAAAAGAAACTTTTCTGTCTGACTTGAAAAAATGAAACACTCGTTTTTTTCCCTTCTTGTAGAAATTTACCATTCCATTTTTATTAAAATGTCAGAAATATGGTATATTATTTAAAATAAATGTTTCTAAGTTTATTTTTGGTTTCTGTTCATGCTTTTAACCTGCTTTTGCGAGGTTCACCCTTGTTTAACTCCCCAGGCCCTATGGATATGGGCCACATTTCTCTCTTATGTGTTCTTCAAGGTTTAGGGTCAGGACAGCCCCTTAGACCTATGACAGACTCTCTCTGTTAACCCCCCTCCCTCCCCAGAGGGGAAGAGAAAGGGAATAAGGGAGAGAGACTTAGTGAATAGAAAAGAAAGATAGAACAGCTTTAAGAAAAATAATAACAATAAAACGGAATATATGCAAATATATACAAAACCAGTATCAAACCCACCCCCCTCCCAATGGTGATTACATCACTGACACCACTGCTGTTCTGGAGCAGGCACTGGGGAAGTCCCAGACTGGACTCAGCAGCAAAAAAGAACTGGATTAGGCACTGGATTCTGGAACTGGATTCAGGAACACATGGGTCAGAATCAAAGGCAGAATGGACAGAGTCCTACTCAGATGCCGGCTGTTGGAGAAGAGAGCTTGACCCTTGTGATCCCTCAGCTTTATACCAAATATGACATATATAGGATGGAATACCTCACTGGTCAGTTTAGGGTCACGTGTCCTCTCTGCTTCTTCCCACAGGTGCAGCCTTTTACTTTCTGCACTCCCAGCGTGGTACCCAAGATCCAGCAGTGGCCTTGGTCTGCACACCAATCCTTGGTACTGACTTTTATTATTTTTTAAATTTATTATTATTTATAAATTAATTATAAATAT
>WTSP01001741.1:0-15080 GCA_025331215.1 Actenoides lindsayi | reverse complement strand
CCTGCCCCCTAGCCTCTGGTGCCGTGTGAGCACTGGCAGTGATAACACGGGTGTGTTATCAACACCCTCCAGCTCCCAATACTGCAGCATAAGGGCTGGATGGGAAAAAGCAGCTCAGCCAGACCCACTACGAAACATAGGCCAATGTTTTGAATCCTGGAAGCATTTGTTTAGACATGAAGCATCAGAGATTATAATTGCTGGTTAAATTAGCAAATTTCTTTTAAAAAATAGGATTTTTAGAAGAGAATGCAAAGACCAAGACTCCATGTAATGATGGTGAATTTCCAGTAGTTAAGGATGGCACTACCATAGTGAGGCTGAGGGGTTATGTACAATTCACAGCACAGGCCTATGGGCAATAAAAACGTTTATCCCAAAGCATGCGGCTTTGTGTGAGCTGAACTGCTACTGCCATTTCTGTTTCTGACGTATCTTTTCCTTTTGAGGGTTTCTTGTATCAGGGCAATTTCTCATTGAAAGCAGTGTAATAGGATGCTAGTACAGAAAGAAATGAACTGTATGTGAAGAATATTTTCTGTAAATTATTACAATTTGGGTTTTTTTCAGCTGAGATTTCAAGGTTCAGAGAGCCAAGTATCTAATTTCCTGAGTTGCCTAAAAAATTCCATACAGAAAGATCATACAAGAGATGGTAAAACTGAAACTGCACAAATTAAACAAAACAAAACAAAACAAAAAAAAAAAAAAAAAAGAAGAAGAAGAAAAAAAAGGATGGTTTGATGATAATTAGGCAACTTTTATACCTGGAGTGATTCTATATTGAAGGCAAAAGACTTAGTACTTGTGATACTGTCTATTTATTCAATGAATGTCTGCATTGCATATGGAGGAAGGTACAATCCATGCTCCGAGGAGCTTTGCTGTCACGTTCATGATTAATGATTATGGCATTCATGCAGTCTTGGGCAGCTCTCAGTTTCAGAGTGTTGTATTGAGAAGGCTGCTATTTAGGGAGGAAATAAAGAAAAAATAAGAATTGACAGAACGCTTGATAGATTCTATGGTTTAGTTGAGCCTTTTAAATCCATGTCAGAAATAATTTTTACAGGATGGTTATTGGGACTGGGTGAAGTGCTACTGAATTCTCAACCAGATATGGTAGATCATACACTTCTGTTTCATTTTTCAGTCATTACAGCAGCTATCTACCAGTTGTGTCTGCTTGTTTGATCATCAGGATGCCAAGAGAAAGGTAGTCCTGGGAATGCCATTTTAATGGTCTTATTTTGGCTGAAAATCCTTTACCCGTGTGCAGAATCACATTCCTTTCTGAAATTTGGATTCAGGCTAAGCCTCCATCCTCTCTCTTTGGTCAGACAAGTTAATTGTGCAAATGGCTGCAACTGGACTGATAGATTAAACTTAAACACTACATGATTGTGAATTTTAATGGTTTCTTTCCTTTCTTGACACAGTCCAGACATCAGTGCATATATTTAATATAGTTATAAAAGATGCAGTCAAACAATGTATAAACCCTAATGTGTTAAAATGACAGGAAGGTTCAGCAGTGACACAAAGGCTCTCATTCCCAGATCACAGAAAGGAAATGTGATCTCTTGTACAATTTCCATCATCTTTATTGAGTCCGTTAGCTACTTCCAACAACAGTTACTAATAGTGACCTGTATTCTTGAATGAATTTTAACTGTAGCATTTCTCCTGGTTAGCTCTATAATATTTGGGTATAAATAGCTATTTAAAAAATAATCTGTGAAAATTAATCAGAAGAAAAAGAGAACATAGAAGTAGCTTGAGTAAAATTCCAGTCTTGCGGGCAATCATTTGCTACTGGTTTTTCTGGAATGGGGATTTTGTTGTGTAATGGGTTATCCCAGGTACTAAGCTGCTATATTCTAAGGAAAACAGGATTCAACAGCATTCCTGTATTCTTTGACAGGATTGTTTTGACTTTCACACAGTTCTCAAGAGGCTTTCTCAAGGTTTTTGTTCAGCTGAATGGAGGCAGTTTTAACTGTGGGAAAGCCAGTGAAGGATTATTTCTGCAAAGTTTCTTGTTTCAGCATGACAACTTAGAGTGTTATTGCTTAATTGCACCTGCATGCATAATACCAAGTAGGAACAAATCAATGTAATTTAATTCAGAACAGCAGCTAAGGAAGCATCAGAGAAATTATATTCAGACTGATGAAAATTTAAATGAAGAAAGATATTGAGGCTTTCCATTCATGAAGCACTGTTCTGAAGGCAACTTGAAGCTTGTTGCACTGAAAGGCTGGAAAGTGATCTGAATGAATTTAATGAGAGGCAGATTTCATTAAAAGACAACAACCTTAAAAAATATGTCAGGCATGCTTTCCTCTAAAACCATTTGACAGTTGTTTATGCAGTTTAGTGAAAAATCTTTATTTGTCAAGGAAAAGTGGTTGCCATCCTTCCCTTCATGTTCTTGAGTAGAGAGTAGCATATTAGGTGATGCTGGACATGGCACACCTCTGCCCTGTGCTTCAACTTGTTTCTGCTAGCCCAGAGTCTAGTCTGAATGGGATTGTTTACCTTGGTTGTTTTGAAGAGAAAAGAACAAGGCCAGAGGGTGGAGAATCTAAAATCTGGAATAGGAAACAAATTAGTTTGGTTGCTGGAAGGGGCTGATCACTTCCTGAGTAGAACTGATGAGCTGCCAAGTACTGTCATAATGAAACATGCCAATGCCTCCTGGGGGACCGTGCTGCAGACTTCCCTCTCAACGAGCCTTCGAAGGAAATTTAGAACAGACTGATGCCAGACAAATTGTTATTGCGCTGTTGTTCCCCTTTTGCTGTAAATGCCAGACTTATTTATTAGAAGTGGCCTAGGACCGTGACATCTTTCTAATATAAAAAGCGTGGTTTATTCTGTTCAAATCAATGTTTTATGTATGCTTTGAATTGACAAGACAGAGTGTGAGACTCTAGTTTTACCCCTGATAATCAATTAGTCAGACATTAAAAGCAGTTTAAGCAGAAAAGGTTGACTGGGTATCATGAGCTCTGGAAAGAAGGTGGTTTGGGTCACTTAAATATATTTATTCATTTAAAGATATCTCATTAATTAATTTTCCTCAGAATGTCACTTTAGCTATTACATTTTGTTAGCATCTTTTTTAGTTCCTCTTTAAGAAAAGAAAAAAAGAAGTAGTTTCATATCATTTGTGTGAGTCCTGATAGAACTTATTCATCAGATAGGTATACTATTGGTGGAAAATGTCATGTACTCTGGAGGTTTTTTTCTGAGTATTTTCCCCTGCTGTTTTTAAAATTCATGCAGAATCTGTCATTTATCCTTTGGCGGCAGTGAACAGCTAAACATTTTTTTTCCCCAGATTTTTATCAGTTTGTAGTAAATTATTTTCCTGTTCAAAGTTTTGATAGTATAATGTAGACACCATTTTACCTTCTATAAAATAAAGCCATAATGATAGTGATTTAGATGTAAGGTTAGCTTTAATTTATTTTCACTGTTATTTAGACCAGTATTCTGGACAATAATAGTAATTTCAAGTAATACATTTCATTTTTAAGAAGTGGAAAATAGTATTTTTATTGCATTTTGTACTTTTAAGCATTGCTGAATACTAAAAGATGGAAGAAACTGCTAAATTTGGATTGTAAAACATGCAAAGTAAAGTAGGTATTGAAGAAGCTTTATGTGCAATGATCTAAAAGCATGGCTTTCTATTTGTCTCTTTCTGCTCTGCCTGAGCACAAGATTTGCACAGTCAATATCAGAGATGGTATCTTCAGGGAATCAGTTATTTAAATACGGCGACAAATGTTTTAAAAGCCTTTTTCAATGTAAGATTCATTATTAATTATACTATTACTAATCCATTACTAATTCTACTAATCCTATAACAATGGAATGTATCATCCCATTATAAGCACAAGGAACAAGCGGTTTGCTGTCCTTGCCAGCGGCATCTAAGCTTAGTCCTTTAGATCAGGCCTGGATGATGTTATAAAAATATTTTAAAAAAGAACAACACAACTTTAGAGATGAAGCTGAATATTCTGTAATTTATTATTGATTCTCTTTTTATGTAAAATGTTGCATTTCTTGTCATAGAAATAAATATAGGAAATACAGAATTTCTATTCTACAGGCTACCCAAGAAAAGTGTTTTATTCATTCTTTTAAGGTTAACCTTATTTATCTGAGGATTATATTATTGTCAGTCCCCCTTTTTTTTTATCTTTCCTGACTTGTTTACAAAACCAAAACTGATTCAATATGTTGTTGTTACAGATAATATCAGAAAGATTTCAAAATTTCATTACAAATTCTTTCTTTCAGGTCAGGTTTTCATTTCAGAAAAATCCTACCCATCTATGTTTCTTCTGCCTCCTCTGACATTATTAAAGCTTTGGTGTGATTTTCAGGTCTTATATCAAGTTGAATGTATTGCTGTAGTTTCCTGTCAGAAGGAAAAGTCTGTAGCATTACCCAGCATTGAAGACTCCTGAGACTTTGTTCAGTCACCTGAACATAATTGTCTAGTGCCCTTTCAGGTGCCTTGGGGTCTGCTACTGAGTCTCCAGCTGTTCCTCCAGGAGGAAGGGAGTTTCCCATGGGTCCTGCACCCTATCTGTTGACCTCATGCTTCATCATGTCCCACATGGCACTAGCTGCTTATAGGGGAGCAACTGAATCCAGCTTTGGTTTTAATTTATGTGCCAGGAAGCTGAAGTCTGAAATCCATGATGATAGCTATATTGTGAATTTAAGTAATTAAAAGGCTTCTATATCCCCTCAGTGATGAGTTAGACATTTCCTCTATTTTTTGTTGTATACCAGCATAACCGTAATTTCTGCACACTAGCTGTAAAAAGTCATTTCTTTCATCGACATGGCCAAAAAAATCTGTTAGCCAAGCAAAATCAGCATCCAGGTGTCATAAAACCAAGCATTAGAGTTGCATGATAAGAATACAGATTAAATAGGAACTTTATTGATGTAAACTTTAAAACATACTTCTAATTTTCTTCCTCTTTCTAGCTCACTGCCATGAATTTATTTTTGTTCTTCCTTAAAGGATACTGTGTTTTGATAAAGGCAGTTTTCTCCCTACAGTTAATACCTGATGAATTGAGAAAACACATGTTCATTTCCATCAGTTATTTATGTTGCATTTTTGAAGAGATAGACGTACTGCTGAGTTTGACTTCACTAGCATGGAAGCTGGAGGTATTGATTAGTTATTAGTAAGCTATTCTGAATAAATAATGTAGTTAAACATTTAGAGGTAGTTTGTACTCTCTGTATATCATTCAAAATCTTGAGCAATGGAAATGAACTCTATGGAACAGAGATCTGCAGTCATACCATTTTGTGTGACAGACACTTCACTGTTGCATTTATACTCTATCAAATAATAATTAAAAAAAGTCTGTCATTCCTGTCATTCTGTTTTTCCTGAAGATAACAAGGGTGAATAGTCCCTGTTTTCCTTACAGCAGAGGACATGAAGAGACTGTGTTTCTGGTGGGGTTGCTTTTTTTTTGTCTACATAGATACTAGACAAAAGCATCTCTATTTTTAAGTAGCAATAACTTTCCAAAGCCAAGAGGAACAAACAAATATAAAACTTCAGGGAGAAAGAAACAGAATATAGCTCACTTTCTTACAGGCTGTGCCAATGAAACAGACAGCAAATGTGGTCAGTCCTGAGAAAGAAATGTTTCATAATTACACAACACAAACTCAAGAAAATTCAATTATTTTTTTTTCTCCTAAAAGCAAATTACTTTCCGTTTTTCTTCTGAATGCTTCAGTGGCAATCACAAATTCATTTCTGCAAATTTAAGGAATATGCAGGAATTTGTATGTCATTTTCAAATGGTATCTGGAAGACAGGGACTTCCATCTTCTAGAAGAGGAGTTTGAATAAAGTTAGCTAAATTCTTGGCAAAAAGTAATTTATTTAAATATTTGGCAGAACAGTTTCTTCTCTTGTGAGAAGAAATAACATTTCTGCTGTGGAAAAGCAGAATGAGATAAGCATGTTCTCAAAAACATATAGGAGAAGGACATGTAAAGGAAATCATTGGCTTCCTTAAAGGATTGAGCAGATGCTGACGTCCTTAACTGCAGTAGTGTAAATTTACTGGAAGAGACCGAATGAAATCACAAAAAGTATTTCTGTTTTCTTCTTCTTCTTCAGGGTAAATGAAACTGGAAAATATAAGCTACGATATACTGTGCTTTGGGGACTATGCTTAAATCAGATGAAGAGTAAAGACTTGTTTGGAAATGAAAATAATATAACTTGTTACTGGAGACATTTGTTCCTGACACACAAAGACTATGTATAATATTAATAGAATTACCTGTTCTTTTGAATCGTTTATTCTGTTCTATTTGCTCTCTCCTACCTCTGATCCTCTGAATGAATATCTGTTGGCTATTTACATGCTTTTGAGAGTTTCCTTATGCACTCAATGATGATCAAAGGATGGATTTTTTTATAGTCCTTAGGCTCATGAAGATGCAGGTAAGCACCAATGAGAATTAGATACTTAGTTATCTTTGGAAATCTCATTGGATTGCTGCTGTTAAGAGCTGGGAGTTAAGAATATAATCCTGTATTCTTATGCCTACCTGTGTTACTGAAAGGGACTGTGAATCTGGATTTATGTAATGATTTTTTTCATCTGATTTGTAGGCCTTTGAGTGCTGCATTCAGTTTGGCCCCTGCTATATAAAAAAGATGCAGACAGGCTGGTGAGGGCCCAGAGAAGGGCCACAAGGATGATCGGAGGACTGGAAGACCTAACATATGAACAAAGGCTGAGAAAACTGTGTTTGTTCAGCCTTGAGAAGAGAAGGCTTAGGGGAGACCTTACTATCATCTACCAGTACATAAAAGGTGTACTACATAAAGGTGTAGTACCAGTACATAAAAAGATGGAGACTTCCTTTTTAAAAGGAGTCATATGGAAATGACAGGAGGTAATGGCGTACAAATTACTCCTGGGGAGATTCTGATTGGACTGCAGAAGAAAATTTTTCACCCTGAGAACAATTAGGCATGGGAATAATTTCCCAAGGGAAGTGGTGGATTCCCCTACATTGGACAGTTTTAAGACTCAGTTTGACAGGGTACTGGGCAATCTCATTTAAATCTTTTTTTTTTTTTTTTTTAACCTTAAAAGGTTGAAATAGATGATCCTTGAGGTCCCTTACAACCTGGGACTCTACAGTTCTATGATTCCATGGATAGACCAAAATCCACTTTGATTTTCCAAATGGATATTGAAACATTCTTTTTATTATCCTCTTAGTATCAGGTAAAGAGTTGGATAAGAGGAGATGTATCCTATTCTTTTATTATCCTGGACAGAAGTGGAAAAGCAGTAAAGTGCTGAGAAAAACATCACAAAGAGGGAATAAAATTGTAATAAAGAAGCTTCTAACCCTGTTACTCATTCTCTTATGTAAGCAGACTGCTAAAAGCAGGCTAGGGGATCATTATACTAGAGGAAGCATGTTATTGAAACATACACAGCAACAGAATTGCAGTGTAACCAAAAATAAAAGTATTTCTTCTTTTCTCACCGTTTTTTTTTTTTTTCTGTCTCCTGATGCCGTAAGAGCTGGGAGGAAGGATGAGCCAAGCCTGAATCTTTTCCTGTCCATGTACCACAACTTCAGCCAATGTCAGAGCATCCAGAGCTACGTTTGTACTAATGGTCCTTAACAATTGAAATGTTCAGATCTTGTGTCAAAGACCTGTGATAACCATGGTCTCAGTTACATCTGTTCACATCATGAGAGTTTTCATGTGCTCCATAACTATTCCAGTCTCCAACTGAACGTGTGATATTCAAATAGCAGACTGACAGCTGACAGACTGGCGTTTGTCAAACTTCAGTTTTATGAAGAGTTTTAGGCTCTTCATAAACAGACTTTTTCCTAACAGCATGGTTCTTTAGGAATCATGTTTTTTCCTCAGAAGTACATATTTGGAAGTCACATCTTTCCCATCCCCAGCTGGCATAGCTCCGTGTGATTTTTCTGAAACAAGTTTAATTTTAAAGCACCTTCTAGGGGGTTTTGAATTATGCTTTGGTTTGTGACAGCTTCTGTTGCAGCAAGCATTAGAAAACAGGACAATTAGATTAAAGATGGTCTTCCATTTTCTAAAATACGCAGATCTTGCATCTGAAGCTGAGGTCGTGGTCTCTATGCATTTTTGGATTACATGAATTTAAACCTTTCATTTTGTCTTAGCAGCAACCGCAGAAAATGAAGGCAAAACATCTCTGCACTAAAAAACCTTATTTTGATTTTGTTTCCAGAATCATTCCTGGTATGGTCCAATGAGATATACTGAGACTCTATCTATCTTTCTTTTTAATCTTCTTTTCCTACTATTTTTAACACTGGTACCTCTGTTAAATTCTTTTTCACTGTAATGTATTTAAAAGTTTCTAGACTTTGTCTTTTCTGCAACATGTTGTAGATAGATGAATAATGTAATGATCAAAGAAATGCTGTGCTTTACCTTTCCTACAAGCAGGATTTTGTTTGGCATTGTAGGAATTGCTAAGGAACCTACAAGCATGTATAAAGCCCTAGGGACAAAAGACAACAAAAAAAAAAGAACGACACTGTTAGACATTCACTTACCTTTCAGTAAACTTTTTGTTTCAAGGCATTCATATTATTTCCTGACTTCTCTCCCCCTTCCATCTGATAAAACCAGTCACATCTGTGACCACCCTATTTCTCCAATGTTATGTAGCATGACAAACCCATTCATTTGGGTTTCTGTAACTCCTATTATAGAACTTGCAGAATGTACCGTAATATAGAAACATGAAAAATACTCAAACTAGATATGGAATAAATTGACTCTTACTCCAGATCAAGCAGTCAGCACTATCAATTACATGGAACTACCACTGCTGGTACTAGGTAATGAAGTGGAAGAGCGCAGTGTTATTATGAGGCAATACAAAAGCTGTATTAGAATATACATATATATGTATTTGCTCCTGGTGCTGATTTTCAGGTCATAGCTAACAAGTGTTTTATTCCAATTCTAACTATCCTTTTCAATCCTCTGGATTACTGGAAGTCATAAAATGATAAAGACACACTTATCAATAATTCAGACAGCATAAAAATTAAAAAGAAAAGCAGGAGATGGAAGACTTAAAGAAAGAGTCTGAAAGACTAAAATAATAAACATTGATTTTCCTCTCTGATCCTCTTTGATCTTTGGCAGTCTTTTGTGAATACTAATAATTTATTTTTGTTGAAGATGGTAAATGAAAAAGCCATTGTATTCAAAATTCTTCTTACTATTCCTGTTTCATTTTATCGGTGGTGTAACATTTGGATTACAGCTCAAGGGTAATCTCTCCTTTGAACAATGAGTCTTTTAACCTTAAACGTATAAGATATACAAATTTGTACTTCCTGTTACTAAAGGAAAGTCACTAATGAACTTGTATATGTGTTTTACTTTATGTATTTCAGTGTCCCCTGCTTTCAGGAATTTTAAGGAGACTATGAACCATAATAACTTTTTGCATGATCTCTCTTGCTGCTCCTACAAGAGCTTACGGAGAGCACTTGGCAATAATTCATTCTGTAATAGCACAGGAGTGCAATATTCTCTCTTGCTGATCTTTTCCTCACTGAAAGTCATGTGCATTTTTTCCGGTTTTGCTTTTTCTGAACTCTGTAATAAAACAAGCAAAAAAAATAGTATTATGTATGTATGTTAAAGAAGAGAGTTTTCTTGGAGCACTTTTAGGACATGCCTAAAAATAACATTTCAGCATTAATCTCCACACAGATTCTACCAATGCAACTTTTAATTCATAAATGTTAAAAGCAAACAAAAGAAATGTTTCAGATGGAGGTAGGTTGATATTTAGTATCCTTTGATGATTTGATCAAGAGAACATTACATATCAGACAGATCTTGTTCAAATCTGGGGAGCTGGGAAACTGGGATAATTGGGAAACATATTTTGTCAATAAACTGTAAAACACACATTCAAGTGGAGCAACTGGAAAATTAATTTCTGTTACAGATTGTGACTTTGTTTTGTTGTTTACATTTGGTTGGCTAAGATTTCTTTTTAGCATTCAAGAGCAATATGTATAATTTAATCAGGAATACACTATAGAAAGAATCTTGTTAAAAAGAACAGCAAAACCCCCAGGAGAAATCTAGGAAAGGCTGTTCTGTGGGTGAGAAGTTAAGCTGCCTTTTCTATTTGTTTTTGTTTCAGTCCATTGCCTTTTATCTGCTCATAACATTACCTAAACTTTTTAATATAACTTCCTCTCTATATTATGAAAATTCATTTATCAGAATGATATTGTATTACAGCCTGTATCAAAGAAACATTGGCTAAATTTACTGTGAAAATATCAGATTATTTTATGCTAAGTAATTAGTTAGAAGACAAAGAATGACTTCTGTGGGGATTGAAGACATTCATGTGTCATTGAACAAATGTTTCAGTTTGGGAACTGGATTTCCAGATCAGCCTTCTTGGCAAGTGCACGGTGGCCGCACTGAACAGCTCACGAGCTAGTGCTGTGGGAAAGCCATATCTAAAAAAACATCCCAGCATGACCAATAGATCTGTGTTTCAGGTAGGCAGTGGACTCAATGCATCCCTTACATAACTTCATATTGGAGAATGGGACCAATTTTGCCTTTCTGTATTTGAGCTTTATCTGATTAATGAAAAACAGGGATTAAGGCAGGTATTTTGTTCTCTATGAGTTCCAAGGACAAGAGGAAGACATGTTCTCTGAAAACTGTAAAAGGTACATCCCAGTATTATTGTCATTGGGGATTTGTGTGTAACAGTGTTTAAGAAACATATGAGACAAAATATTAGAAGGTTCAACTCTTATTTTATTGTATCTGTAGCTTGCAGGTTGTAGACTGGGTTTTTAACTTCATGATGCCACATGGTACTCATATGGTATCTATACTGAGAATAAAAGAGTGTGGCAGGAAAGCACCAGTTCTTTGATCTTTTACTCCTTCTTCACAGCTCCTTCTGACACAGGACTTATCTGAAGTTACACATGCTACATAAGCAAATGTTTAAACTAGTTTCAGCAAAGGCTTAAATGCATTTTGAAAGCAAGCTGTTTATTGTTAAATTTTGGAACTTTAGGCAAATGATTTTGTAAACAATAGTGTGCAATGCTTTTCAAATAAATTAATTAATTCAGCTAGTGTAAATGCCATGGAAGCTAGTGACAGTACTCTAATTACTTCAGTAGCTACCAAGTGAGACCTAAAGGAGAAATTCTTCAATGGGTAAGCTAAGTTCTTAAAGCAAAATATAACAGGGAAAGCAATCCATAAAATAAAGAAGGTAATCTGCCCATTGCAAATCCACAGTTTTTTTCATTCCTGTAACATCTGAGGATCAATTTGCATTCAGTTATCACAGATGTGTTTAGCAGGTATACCATGTCAGCCTTCCAGTTTTGATGATACTCATACTTCCTAGAATAAAAATTATAGTAGTCTTCAAATATTGTACTGCAATTGCATTTCATTTTCTAGATGACTTGAAGGATTTTGAAAACACTGATTGTAGCTTTGAAAGTGTTACCAGCTACAATGTTGGATTGACTGTGTTTCAGAAATGGAGTGTTGGCATGAAAATTTGTGTGTCCTTATACTAGTTTCTTGAAAAATTACAATTATTTTTATCCATGTGTAACAGCAAGGTTTTCCTATCATACCTTTTAATTGTGAATGCAATCTCCCATAAAGATGTTTTGCTAAATCAGATTAATAATATTGATTTCATGAATCAAAAACAGAGAGAGGTGTGTGATTTTCAAGTAGTAAGCCACTGTATTATGTAATGTTCTAGAAAAGATGATTCAATATTTTGTTATGTCTGGAGTGTGTTTTTGGAACAGTACCTTTAAGGTAGGTGTCATTGCTGATTTGCATATACACTTTCTGCCAGCTGGTAAATGTTTCTTGTGCATATTATTGGCCTCTTTTTTCCACATTTGCTTTGTCCTTTTCTTCCCTATGTCTATGTCTCAAGAATACGAGGAATAGGAAATGGGTATACCATAAAGGAAATATTGCACTAGAGGTTGCTAATAGGCTACTGGCATCGCAGGGGAGACAGCCAAACTTGAAGTTTTCATAAAATGCTTTGGCTTATTTTTGTAAAAATACAGATTTTGCCTATGATAGACATAACTGGCTGTAAAATGAAAACAAATTAATCCACCCATATTAGCTTTTAGAAACCAGTTATTTTGCTCTGATAATGGCTCATCCTGGTTTTGTTCTGTTTTAAAAAGAAGTGGGGCTAGAATCCTCTCACCAAATTTGGGGCTTCAATGATTGTAGTGTTTTAGTTCACTGCTGTGTTAAAACCATGCAACCATGAAAAGCATTTAATGTCTGTAACTGTACAATTACAAACTCTCACTGAATGGCAACTAACCTGTCTTTCCCAATTTTCAAAAATAGGAAATGGCCAGGAGAGGGAAAGACAGAAGGCAACATTATTCAAGTAAAGGATGGATTCAATAAAAAAAGCATTGACATCTCTGTTACATAAGAGTTTGGGACCTGCTAGTGAAAGACAAGATGAAAGGCTATAATTTCTTAGTTCACAGGTTACTTCTGTTTTGTTCTGAATTGCTTTTTTTTTCTTCAGAAGAAAATATAGTGCCCTGTGACTGTTTTGAACTTATCTGTATTTTCTGCAAGCAGTAGATTAATATGCCAGGCATCATGCAAATTTCCCTGCTTTGTAGTCCTAAGAGGAAGTCCCTCATTTTCATTCTCCCTGCTACTAAGGGCTCTGTTCGCATCTATTTATTTGCTGCTATATACTTTCACAAAATGGTCCCTATGGTAAGACTTCTCATTCATCCCTCTGTGTGCTTTATATTGCCCATTATCATGTTAATCTTTGTAATACTTGCATTAAAATTCAGTTTCAGAATATCTCATAGTATCTAAGTACTGGATTCTATCCTACATCCTCTCACTTTTCTTAGTGAATTTCCATGGGAATTGAAAACCCTCATTCTTCTACAGGACAAAAAATGCAATGCTGACAGTAAAAAATATGAGCTTCATTTCAGGGACTCTGCTAGTCTTTCTAAACTGGAAAGACTCCATCCAGGTTCAAGGTCAGGTGTCTACTCTCTTTTATCTTCCTGTGTTGCTGCTCCAGTGTCCTGCCACTGCCATGTCTTTATCTGCAGACTTTTACATTTAGATGTGGAAACGAGAGGCTAGTTGTGGGATTTTGAGGTCCCTGTAAACTGCCTTATGTCTGCGGAGTGGTGGCAGATTGCCAAGGGTGGTCAGCACCTAATGGCCCCAGGCAGTGGTGTGGTGCAGCTGCAGGAGCTATCAGTACAACTTGCTCTTCAGGAGCTGGTGCTGAGCATCAGCATGGCATTCTTAGCAGCACTGTTAATTATTTTCCATGAAATAATAATTACTTTTTTCAAAATATAACTCTGGAATATAACTGGAAATTAATTTGAAGTGTTTATAAAGGAGGTGTTTTCAATGACCCAATTGCTATTTACATACAACCAAATCTTCAAACTATATTGTCTTGCCAGCTATACTAGTTACTGAGATGCATGTTGTGAGGTTAATATATGCCTAATATTGTATACAATAAATCTCAAATAGTATTTTATTGTTATTTAATTGGGGATGTTGTGTAGCAGTTACTGCTATATATTTCAAATACATCTGCTAGTGGATTAAATAATGAGACTGACATCTGTTGAGTGTGGCTCCAAACTGTGGAAATTGCTGAACTACCAAACTCATAGTTTTAATTTTTTTTTTTCAATCTTAAGTCTCTAACTATCCTTACAATGCAGTCGTCTTACTATTTTTCCTTGTTCTTCTCTATTTAGTGATAAGTCTAAAGAATTCTGTTGTTTGTTTCAGTGTTCACAGTAGCCTCCCAAATTCTGGGTTATCACATGTAGTTTTCTTTCCTGATTGATCTTAATTTTCATTGTTCTGCTTATTTGTGGTAACCTTTGTAGAGGGTTTTTTTTTTTTTGGAGCTTACACATAACAAAGGATCTTCCGCTTCTCTTAAATGCAAAATTTGTGAATAAATCCTAAATTATTTCATGAATTATAACATCTTCAAAATATTCATATGTTTTTGAGCGTCATTGAAGTTCTCTTGTAAATTAGTAAAATACATCATCTGCTTCCTTTTTTGAACGTTCAGAACTTGAGCTGATTTTTTTCTTTGGACTCAGTCTTCAAACATTTTGATCAAAACAGATTTTGTTCGTTTGCCGATTTTTAAATATAAAAGTCCCCAGGCCTTTCCCTTCCAGCACAGAACAGCAATATCAGCATTACAGGCAGTTATTTTTTGTTTTCCATGGTTTTTTTAGCCTTGATTTGAAGCTTTTTTCTGTGGTGCTCATATACTTTTTTGAACTGTTTTATCCACTCTTTCAAATTTTCTTATATATTGCCTTCAAAGCTTAACTGCTTAGGGTGTGAAATTCATCCATCTTCTGGCAAAATCTAGACTTTCAATTTTCATACTTTATTATATGTGTTTATTATCTTCTGTATGAAATGATTCTGTTACTATTACTCTCATGTGTTGTATTAATTTTCCCTTCTTTTTTAGATTATCAAGTCATTCCTTAGTCCGCTATTACATTCTATATCAAAACATGCTTCCAAACTCTCAGATTTGTTTTCTTTTTTTTTTTTTTTTTTCTCTCATGCATTTGCAGTGTACATGCAATACCCAGGGTTTCTAGTAGAATAAATTATTCTCCAACATGTGTATGGAGCTTACATACATTCTGACTTCTTGCATAATCATAGTCAGATAACTTTTTTACAGCAGCTAAAAGAACATGTGTTTCTTGAAATTAGATGTTAAAAAAGACTTCAGAGAATGAAAGTGCTGGGATTTGGTCTTAGTTACCACAGGGTTTTTTTAGTTTTATTCTCTTTACTGCAGCAAGCTGCAAGTAACTTTAGAAAAAGTTTTCCATAATCTCTCTCTCTCTCTCTCCTAAAT
>WTSP01001740.1:0-29800 GCA_025331215.1 Actenoides lindsayi | reverse complement strand
TTTTGAGGGGGCCCGGGGGTTCTTGTGGGCCGGTTTTGTTCCCCCCGGCCTGGTGGCTGTTGGGGTCCCGGGGCAGTGGGATGGTGCTGGCGGGAAGGCTCGGGGACTGCGGCTGGATGGTGTCTCTGCCTGGAGCCCAGCGGCTTGGCCGCCCTTCTGCTGAGAGGGATTCTCGTCCTCTCCTCAAAAGTGCTGAGACTCCCACTCGGTCTCCAACTGGCCGTGAAACAGACGGTGAGGAGGATCAGCAACTCTCTCGGGAGCCAGGAGGCCTCGCTCCGGCCCCGCCGGCAGGGAAGGAAGGGCCCCCGTCCGGGTGCCCCCGTGGGTGCCTTGGGGACAGCTGCCCGCAGCCGGGTTGCTGGCATTCCAGCAGGACCCGCCGTGCTCTCGGTGCCCGGCCCCGCGCTGTTCCTCTCGTCACCCTGCCGGGGCGGTGACCTCAGCCGGGCCAGGCACAGAGCCCGTCGCTGGGAGAGCACCCACCGCCTTTCGCAACGCCCAGCTGCGTCCGGGCCCTTCAGACCTGATCGGTATCGTGCATTCTTGGACCACCCTGCCCTCGCTCGGGGGCCGCACACACGCCCATTTCCTCCCCCCAACCGGCAGCGGCCCCGCCCTGCCCTTATCGCTCCCGCCTTATCATCCCCAGCTGGCTACTGGCCCGCTCCCTTATAAGGTGCGAGCGGTGCCGGAGCCCTGCTCGCGTCCCCGCAGGTGCCTCTGGAGGGAGCCTTTCCCAGCAGAGATGTGTCCTTCGTCCCTAGCGCCGGGGATGGCGGGCCAGGTAGCCCTGGTGGCCATCTCGCTGCTGGCCCAACCAGTTGGGCGCGATGGGTGGAGGCGAGCAGCCAGCTGCTGCCACTCCTGCCGTTTCACCCACTTGGTCCTTGCCGGGGCAGAGTGCCCACGGCTCGGCTTCCCCCCCACCCCCTGCCCCGAGAAAGGTGGGGCTGGGCAGGCAGGCGCCCGAGGCAGTGTCTGATCCGAAGTCCATTGTGCCTGAGCTCTTCTCACCTGCTCCCGGGGAGAGCCCTTCCCAGAGGGCCGGGGGCCGAGGAGGCATCTTGGCTCCAGACGAGAGAACCTGTCCCCTGGAGAAGGGTCTGGGTGGGCATGGGCAGAGCAGGCCAGGGAGCATGAGCAAGGAAGCGGCTTGCACAACCTGGCAGCGAGGACGTATCTGCTTGGGCAGGTGGGTCCCTCCCTGGTGTGCTGGCCTGTGGTAGGAGCTGGCCATGCAAGGTGTGGGCACCTTCCTGCCCTGGGGTGCTGGGAGAAGAGCAGCTATGGCCCAAACTGCCCATGCAGGGATGTGGGAGCTGCTGCCCACCATCAACTATCCTGCTTCCCCTGGCGCCTGAGGGCTATTGTGCTCTTCCTGAAGTGAATGCAAAAGTAGATGAGGATGAGCTTGGGCCTGTGACCATTCTTTCTGATGCCCTGCCTTGGCTCCCGTTTAGTACTCACTGCCTTGGGCAGGATGAGAGCTAAGGACAGATGTGAGCCTGGACCCTGCACTCAGGTGCATGGAAAGATGCCAAAGATGCTGGCTTATTTGTTTTTTAGCTAATTGAGACTGACCAGAAGCCTGTGGTGAATTAGCGGAGCTTTGATCCTGCACAGAGCAAGCAAGTGTAATGCACTGCAAGTGCTTGGACAATTGCAGGCTTCAATTATTGATGGTGTTTTTGTTTTTCTTAAGTGCATTGTGATAGGCAGCTGGAACCAGGAGAATTTGTTGTTTCCTCTCTCAAGGATGAGAGTCCGAGAGCTGTTGATGTTTGTTTGCTTTCAAAGGGCAGGCAGCCAGATGACTCTCCTCAGAGTCCCTCAAATTGGTAGGGCAAGGTGAATTATTTGAGTGATGTTGCCATTTTTTCTTGTTGAGTTGGTGCTGGGGACTGTTGGAGCAGGATCAAGTTCCTCAGACAGGGCATCTATTCTCATCAGCCTGGCTGGTGGGTTTGGCCTGGGAGCCCAGAGCCCCTGGTATCCTACAGGGGCTCAGACAGACCGGGGGAGGGGCTGGGTCCCTCCTGGATCTGATCAAGGCTAGTGGTGTCCAGCGAGAGGAGAAATACTGCTTTGCTCACGTGTCTCAGCAGCATGGGGGCTGTGAGGAGTTTCCAGCCGTGGTAACAAACACTGCCACTTGCTTAACAGGTGCTCGAGGGACACAGACAAGCAGTAGAATTGTGGGGAGGGCTGGGATTGTGCAGTTGGAGCCGATGTGATGGTCTGTGACCTTCCCCACTCTCCCTGGTGGCAGAGGGCTGTTGGGAGCGAGTGCCTGGTGTGTCTTCACAGGGAGCTGGGTCAGGGCTGATGTTGTGGGGATGGTTTCTGGTTTTGTAGGTGCTTGGGTTAAACTTTGCCCCAAAGTCCTGCTGAGGGAGTGACCTTAGCTCTAGGGGATCCCAGGACCGTTGGGTCATAGCTCTCTTGGGACTCAGGTTGCAGAGCAGGGCTGGAGCAGGTCCTTGGAAAGACCCAAGCAGAGGGCTGTGTGCTGGAGATCCCTTGCACTGCAGTGGCTGCTGCCTGTCTCTTATCTGCTGGATCTTGTCACTTCTCCCTGGCCTGTGGTGTAGGATTCCCCATCTGCTGGCTGGGTCTGCCCCTGGTGTTAATCTTCCTGTGGCTGACAAGGAAGCCCTCCTGATGGGGAGCATTAAAGGCTTGAACTCCATCCACTGTCAGGGGGTGGTGGTATGGCTGTGGTTTGGTCCTGGAAATTATTTTTCCAGGCAAAGGATGTCTTCTGGGGGAAGGCAATCCCCTGAGAAGTAGGGTCAAGGAGTTTTGGGAAAATGTGTCATGTCAAAGCTGCCCCCAGGGGAGGAGCTCTGTGGGGCTTGGTCGGTGTTTGTCTGGCTACTACCAAGTGTTTAGTTCAACCAGGAATGGTAAGGTGGGTACCTGCAGAGGGAAGCTCCATGCAGGCAGAGTGGCTCATGACTGCCTCCCTGCCAGCAAGAGGCTCTTCTCCAGAGGCACCACACATGGTATCTTCTCTGGCTTCAAGAGCCCTGGGTGCAGCACAGTGTTTTGCTGGTGTCAGGAAGTCGAGATGAGGTAAGACCAGAGGGATTTGGATGTAAAGCTTTCTGGGTAGCTGTGTTGGTCCCTGAGGGGTCCCCTCTTAGTGACAGCCACAGGATAATGCTCTGGTGCTCCTTCTGCTCTGGGGAAGGAGCAGCTCAGTGGTGTTTTTTGTCTTCAGGCTTTTTGTTTTGCCCTGAACTGAGCCAGCAGAAATATTTTTGGCTTGCTGGGGTTTTTAAGTAACGGGTGTGTCGGCAAAAGTCTCTCTTGTGATGAAAAGATTTTCATGCAGCCGTCCTCAAAGATGGTCCGAGTCTGGCTTTGGAAAAATGCTCTATAGTTGTATCTTCAGAGACTGAGGGGAGTGGGGGTGGTGGGGAAATGGGTGCAAAATGATCCCTGGAATTTCACCCTTGTGGGATCTGGCGTACTTGGCTTTGAGCTGACACAAGCAGCTTGGGGCTGGCGTGATCAGGCTGCATAGCTGAGGCTCTACTCTCCTCTGCCCTCTCTCTCTTGTTCTGAAGATGACCAGCGCTCTGAGCTGGCGTTGGGAGGCAATGAGGGGCTGCACTGTGCCCAGGAAGTCCATGTCTGTGAAATGCTGGTGAACGAGCCACTGCAGGAGGGGGTTTGTTGCAGATTCCCCAAGCTGGGAGAGCATACGGTCTGGGATTTGTTTGTTAGCCACCTGCAGGGGAATGGCTGTGCTCCAGCCCAGGATGGTGCTGGTACTGTGGAGAGAGCTGGGGATGGTGCCCACTAACCTCTCTGGGCCTGCAACTGCCTCTTGGTAATTATATCTTTAATCCTGGGTCTATGAAGACTAGATGGTTGGAATGAGAGCAGAGGGAAGTAGTGTGTCCTGATGGTGGAAGCCCCAAGAGGAGAGCTGGGAGAGTCTCCCTTGCGCAGAAGGTGCCCTGTTCTGCTGGCATTTCTTGCCCAGGATGCTCACTGTTTTGGGCAGGAGTGACAGCCACATGTGCAGAACAGACTCCACACAGAGTTGCTGCCCCACTGCTTAACGTGGCCTGATCCTGTGGAGAGCCACTCTGGATGGGTCTGTGTGGATGTGTCTGCAGATCCATGGGCTCTCCCCAGCCTGGGACCACATCCCAGCCCCTCTGCTGTCTGCCCTGATGAGACAGGCTCCCTCACAGCCCCTCAGCTGCCTCCTTGCCCTCAGGCTTTCTGCCCTGAGTGGTGGCCTCAAGGAGGGGTGAGGAGTGTCTGTGTCCCCATCCCTCCTCCTGTCTGGGCTGGAGGGTCACTGGTGAGTGTGCGGTGACGAGGAGAGCTGGCAGGTGAGGGCCTGTCCTTTTCCTTTCCCTGCTGTTGTGTTTACTTCCTGTGGGAAGGGATGCGAAGGAAACAGCCTCTGACTGCTCTGGCTCCTTATCTGGGGCCCTTAAAGGCCCTGCGAGTTTCATTGTTCACTTCCATGTTCTCCAGCCGATTCCCCAGGGGAGGTGTGGAGGTGGGGATCCAGAGCTGGGGTGGATGGGGTGGGTGTTGCTGGTTGTGCAGGGCCTGCCTGGCAGCCATGCAAGGCTGGAGGAATCTGCTGGGGTTGCCGTCTCTCTTCTGTGCTTTCCCGCAGAGGCAAACCCTTCTGGTCTGTGCTCGGTGCTGAGGGTATGTGCAAGTGAGCAGCGACTCAGCTAAATTTCTCCTTGAAGCTGGCATGATGTTTCTGTCCTCATGCACCCCAAAAACTTGCCTCTTCTGAGTAGAGATAGTTGAGGGTGGGCTGGGGGGGCTGTTACACAGCAGCACAGCTGCTTGGGCAAGGTCATGTCTTGGAGGGTCCCTCCTCTATAGGAGGGTATCCCTCCCTTTAAAAGGGCTCAGTGAAAGACTGCTCTGGAAATGAATTGCAACAAGCCAGTGGGGCTTCTGGATGGGCTTTTGGGTGCTCCAGTTGCATAGTATGTCTGGGTGTAGGACCATCCTCTGGCCTGCTGAAGAAGTCTGGTATGTGGCCAGAAGATGCTTCCCCTTTCTTGGGGGGGAGGTTGGACATGACTGGGTCTGTGGCCCAGGCTGCTGTTCCCCAGCACCTGGCTGCCTGCAGCAGGAGGACTCTGAAGCTGGGCCCTGCAACCTTCTCTAAGTCCATGTGGATTGGAGTCCCAGAAGGTGCTTGAGGATCTGTGTCCCTGCCTGAAGTGGGTGGATGCCCACCAAAGATGGTATTTGACTCCAAGGTGAGAGTTGGGATGTATCAGCACTGTTCTGGTAGGCACCAAGCCTCCTCTTCAGAGGATCTCTGTTGCGAATCTGTGGGGCAGGTGAAATCTCGGAGCAGCAAGGCTCGGAGCAGTCTGTGCATTTCCAAACAAGGCTTGGGGAGTCAAATCTGTTGAAAAAAGCCCCAGGGGCATACCTGTTGCAAGATGGGAGGAATGGAAAGCTGTGTGCATGAGACAGGAGACACGTCTGGGAGCCTCTGAAAGCCTGCTTAGGCTCCTGAGCCAAGAGTGGTGGGCTGTGTTCCTTCCAGGGTGCAGGCTGGCTGATGAGCATCCCAGCCCACATTGGTCTGGGGCAGGGCACTGGGAGCTGAAGTGGTCTGGGGCCAGGTGTGCCTGTGTCATGGCTTTGTCTCTTGCTGGGTGCCACATGGGCATGAGTAGAACTGCATTTTTGTATTGATGAAGGCAGATTACTGGGTGGCAGTGACCAGATGTTCAAGTGTACTGCATGTGACCTCCAGTGCGCTCTGGAAAAATCCACCCTGCTTCACTGGACTCAGTCATGGTGGTGCCTCCATGGGAGGGAAGCTGTAGGGGAGAGGAGTGGACTTGTTGGGAGCAAGGGAGGTATTTCAGGTGGGGTTTGATCTGGATACACTTGAGATAAAGTGGGAAATTAAGAAAAAAGCCCTGCTCTGAGCTTCTCGGAACCAGCATCTGCTGCAGGCTGGGACTGGAGGGACAGGGCTGCTGGAGAGCATGGGGCTGTGGGAAGTGGGTGGGACAGGGTCTGGAGGGGCAATGCTGCCCATGCACCCGGTCCCAGGTTGCCATTGTAGCCACACTGGGACAGTGGCATTGGGAGAGTGGGTAGAGCTGATGCTGGAGACCGTGGGAAAGCAGTTTCTCTGCTGGTTGCCTGGCTTGGACAAGTCCCCACACGCCTGCCATGACTGCATGGGTTTGGGAAAACCTCTGTCAGACTTGCTGGGACTCGGCTGGGCTGTGCAGGGGCGGAGGGCTGAGCCCTTACTGCTCGGCCTGTGCTGTCCTCCTGTTGGTGGGCAAGGGTTGGATATGTTGGGGCCTCCACGGAGCTGGGGGATGCTGTGGGAACTGAGCCATATTTATCACCCCCATGGCCCTCGCCAGACACTGCTCCATCCCTCAGAGGAGTGGGTGGGAGAGCAGAGCCTGTTTCCCTGGTCCACTGTCTGCCCCACCTTCTGTTTTGAGTTGACTGTGATTTTTTTTTTTTATTTTGACCTCCTTGCCTGCTGTCCCTGCAGCTCTCTTCCCTCCTGCTTCCTCACTGTGGTGGACGGGCTATTTCTCCCATGACTCTCTGCGTCTAGACCTGGCTGTCCTGTGCCTTTGCCAATCAAACCTGAACTTCTTCCTCTAACAGGTCTGTATGGAAGAATATTGCCTTTCTCTGTCAAAATATATTGATTGTGGTGTGCTTGTTCACTCTTCCCCTTTGGGAGGGGATGTTGGAGGGGTCCAAGCCAAGGCACATTCCTAGATCTGTGGTCTGAGGAACTCTTGTGATGGCTGCAGACTTGAGATCCCTGGTGACAGCCTGGAGGGTGGTGAGGTTTGGCAGCAAAGGGGCTTATGGGGTCCCCTTTAGGAGAATCCTGTTCCACTTCCATCCCTTTTCCCGGTCAGAAGGGAGCTGTGGAGCTGAGATTGTCTCCCCACCTCTTATCACACTGGGGAGGAGGGAGTAGATAAGTTATGCAGCCCACTCCCTCAGTGCTTCCCTGGAGGAAGTGATGGGATGTGGGTCATTTCTTATTCTGTGGGAGTGTCCCCTGTTCTGCCCCAGGAACATGCCCTCCCCTCCTGCCACTGACTTTGGGCAGTTTCTCCTTGTTGGGGAAGTTTTCCTGCAGCCTGAGGAGGCCCTTGTGGGAAGATGGAACCTCCTCAGCACACAGCAGCTCATCTGAACCTCACTCGGGCACAGATGTTCGGTGTGATGGGGGAGGACCACCTGCCCCCAAAGTGCTACTTCCCCAAGCTTAAATGCTGGGGCAAAGAGCATCTGAGCCATGCCTGGGTCTGTGCTGCTCTGAGACCCTCTTGCCAGCTCTCTGGTGGTGGGTGGGAATGGGTGTTAATGGCAATTTTTTTTTTCTTATTCTGAAAATCTGTCTTAATTAAATCAGTCTCTTCTGACATCTCTTCTCTCCTCCTTTCCTCCCCCAAATCATGTGCAGTGAAGAGAGGGGCTCCTTCCCTTCTGGGTCACTTTTCTTCCCCTCACATTGATACCAAGCCACGTCCACTTGTGCCTCCCTGTGCCCTCCACCTCTGTTCTGCCCGTCCTGGGCACCCATCACCCATGGATGACTCGGAGGTGGAGTCGACTGCCAGCATCCTTGCATCTGTCAAGGAGCAGGAGGCACAGTTCGAGAAGCTGACCCGGGCGCTTGAGGAGGAACGGCGCCATGTCTCAGCCCAACTGGAACGAGTCCGGGTCTCCCCACAGGACGCCGGCCCGGGCTTGGCCAACGGCACGCTCACCCGGCGGCACCAGGTAAAAAACCCCCTCAGCAGAGGTGGGTGTGGAGGCTCCCGGAGCCCCTCTCTGTGTCAGTCCTGCCTTGATGAGGGCAGCCCTGGGCTGGGCTCCCTTCCCTCTGTGGATATGTGAGGTGCAGGAGGGGTCAGCTGGTCCTGTCACACTGATGCTGCTGAAGGTGACTTGGGGATGTGCAAACCTACCTTGGCAGTCCGAGTCTTATGGGGAGGAGCCAGTCTGGAGGGTCTTGCTACCACGTCATCTCTGGTCTGGTTTTGTGAGATTGGAAGCTGCCTGCATTCAGTACCTGGGCATCTTTGTTCCACATTCCACTCAGCTTCTTGAAAGGTGGCGGAAATCGGAGATTGGTGTGTAGCTGCGGGAGAGTGTGTGTGTCTCCCTCTCATGTGCCAGTGGGCAAGTCCCTGGAGTCTTGGTCTATCCCCCAAACAGTCAAACCAGGCCTGGGAGAGAGAGAGCCCTTCCCTGCAGGGCTGGAAATGTGGTTTCAGACCTTGGCTTGAGATGTCTCTCCTGTTCTTGCTTTCCTAGGCTCTGTTTTGGAGAGGGGTGCACAGAGGGCTGGTGTGTGGTGTTGTGGAAGGAGCAGGTGTCTTTCCAGCTGTGGAAGGTGGTGGTGCCAGGAGAGAGGTGGATCAGGGGAAGGAAGGGGTGGGCAGAGGGGGAGTGAGTCGAACAACAGCACTCTGCAGTCAGCCGCCGAGCATCTGCCCCTGTTCCCTTGGAATCTTGGGGGGTATCTGGGACATCACTTGCAGCTCATGTGTCAGAAGATGTGGAAGGTCTCCAGGGCCATGCTGGGAAGCAGGGAAGGGTTTGGCCCATTCTATCAGGAGTATGTGGACAGCATTGGAGAGCTGTGATGTCTGGAGGGGGCTGAATGGTGTGTCCTCCACCTCTTCCCTGGGCTGGAGTGGGAGGTGGTTTGCTGCATGTCACACAGCTTTCTGAGGAGCGTGCTCCTCTCCTGGGACTTGCACATGGGGTGTGCACTGGGTGTCTGTGTCAGATGCAGGTGACCTGATGGTGGTCTGACAGGGAAAAGTGGAGTGGGGATCTGGAATTCCAGCACTGGGGGATCAGCCTACTAACAGGTCTGTTGTCATGCTATGTGTTTCAGAACGGCCGTTTCTTGGGTGATGCTGACCTGGAAAGGCAGAAATATCCAGATCTGAAGCTCAACGGGCCGCAGGTAAGAGGAACGGAGCCCTTTGGCTGTGAGCAGCCTTCTTGCTGGATGTGGGGAGGTGCAGGGGCAGGGCTCCAAGTGTGACTTGGAGAGAGGGTGACTTTTGTTTTAATGTGACTGCACTGGCTTGAAGGGGCTTTGAGTATGGGCTTGTTGGTACCTTTTCCCATGCAAGAGGCTATCAGGGCTCTTGGAGAGGTGAGATCAGATCTTTTGGCCAGCTGACACCAGGAGGGCCTCTTTTGGCTGTGAGGGGGTGACTACCTGTCTCTTGCTTCCCTCAGGACCACAGCCACCTCTTGTACAGCACAATCCCCAGGATGCAGGACCCAGGTCAGATTGTGGAGGAGACTTACACCATGGAGGAGGATCCAGAAGGGGCCATGTCGGTTGTGTCTGTGGAGACATCAGATGATGGGACAACCAGGCGTACAGAGACCACGGTACAGGCCCGGAGAAAGCAGAGGGGGATAGGGATCTGGCTAGGGACCCTGATGGCTGGGGTGATACAGCTGTGATGTATGCCAGCTTGCTGTGCTGTAAGCTAAAATGGGGTGTGAAATCTGCCTGGAGTGAGGTGCTGGGCTGGAAGGGGAATCTGGAGATGCAGCTGTGTGGTGGATTTCCTGATGACAGTGTGTTCTGCATCCATCCCTCTAGGTGAAAAAAGTGGTGAAGACTGTGACCACCCGGACAGTGCAGCAGGTGCCGGTGGGGCCTGATGGGTTACCTTTGGAAACCTCCCCTGTCACCAGCAACTATGTCCAGACCATGGACAGGAACTTCCGCAAGAACGGCAATGGTGGCCCCAGTGGCTACCTGAGCCAGCCAGGCACAGCCACCCTCCCTCGTAACTACCACTACCCTGATGGCTATGGCCGCCCCTATGAGGATGGCTACCCGGGCAGTGATCACAGCTATGGCAGCCTGTCCCGTGTCACCCGCATTGATGAGCGCTACCGCCCCTCCATGGACACCTACCGGGCCCCCAGCCGCCAGGACATCTACGGCCCCCAGCCTCAAGTGCGTGTTGGGGGCAGCAGCATGGACCTCAACCACTTCCACCCTGAGCCGTATGGCCTGGAGGATGACCAGCGCAGTGTAGGCTTTGAAGATGTGGACTACGGGCTTATGTCTGACTATGGCACGGCCAGGCGGGCAGGGACCCCGTCTGATCCCCGCCGGCGGCTCAGGTACATGGTGGGAGACCCTGATGTGGGGGATGCTGTAGTATCCCTTTAACTTCATGCTCTTTGGAGGAAGGAGGATCGAAGAGACAATGCCGTGATCTGAGTCACATTCTACTCATGCAGGAGAAAACTTACATCCCGTTCTAATTGTCTACTTAATTGGTGGTTAAAATGCCGTGCTAATTTAGCTGGTCGTCCTGCAGCAAGGAGTTCCACTGAGTGGTTGGATGTAGCTCCGGGCCTTTCTCTCTGTTAAACCCTTTCAGGCTTCTCTGTGCCCTGGCCTGGCTTATCCTGCCAGGAGCCGTGCCCGGTGTGGGTGTCTGGTGTAGCCCCGCGGCAGCAGCCCGGTGATCGGCTCTCGAGGAGCTGAGAGCAGCCCTGGGGAGCGGGTGTTGAGCCCGGGGCTCGGCTGGGGTGAGCGAGGCTCAGCCCTGCAGTGCCCCGGGGAGTGTTCCAGCAGCAGGGCCCAGCCCTGTGCAAGGCAGGGTGGGAGAAGCTGCTCAACCTGTTTGACAGCAGCAGCTTCTCTACTTCCATGTGGGTGATGATGGCTCCTCCAGCCTGGCTGCTGAGCTGCTGCTTCACCAGGGTGTGGCCACCCTTGGGCAGCCAGAGTTGGGTCTTGGGGGTCTGGTAACTGCCTGGCCAGGCATCTTGGGATGTTATGTGCCTGAGGCCATGACTGCTGTGGGCTGGTGTCTTGTGCAAGCTGGGTCTCTTGTACAAACCTAGCTTAAACAGGAGGACAGCTCAGAGTGGTGAGGTAGGAATGGAGTGAGTGGCTGAGCCTGGGTCCCAGAGATGGGGAGGGGGGGGCTGTGTGGGCAGGCCAGGATGGGTGTAGATCTTCTAAGTGCCCCAGAGCAGAGGGAGACAGGTAAGGCTGAGCAACAGGCTGCTTAAGCTCCTAGGGCACAAAACGGGCAGGATGGACAAGAGGCCCCTGCCAGAGGTCTGCCTGCATACTGTATGTCCCCGGTAGCTCCTGGCTGCTGAAGGGACTGCAGGAGGAGCTTCATCTGTCCTTCCGGCTTGTGCCAGCACAAGTGTTTCTGTTGCTGTGCTGAACCAGTTGGGGCAGTTGTTCACTCAGCTTGATATCCCTAGCCTGCCTTGCATTGTGAAGCTAGAGGAGGGCAAGTGAGGTGGCCGCTTCTACTGCGGGCACCCACTCGGACCAGCCTGTCAGGAGCCACCATTAGCAGTTTGAGCATGTGGTGTCATGGCTAGTCCCTCAGTGAGCAGCTTGGGCAGAAGAGGCTGAGCAGGCATGTCTGACCCATGGCTGCTTTGCTCTGTGGAGTGAATGCCAGCCAATACAGAAGGTTCTGTCTTGTAACCCTTTCCTGAGGTCATGTCCTGCACAGAATATGGGGGCAGGAGCTCTCCCTGCATGGCCTAGTCTGAACTGTTTGGCCTTTGAGACCATGAGTCCTCTCTGATGGTGAGTGGTGCCTGTGCTCCTTCTGCCCCTCCAGATTTGGAGCACAGGAGTTACAGGAGCCATATGCAGGGGCTGCAGCTGGGTAGGAGGCTGAAGGACTCTGGTCACAACAGAGGGAGAACATCCCACTTCCTGTCATGGCCAAGGAGTAGCCCTGGTGGAGATGTCACCTTGTTCTGCAGGGATGGTGCTGAGTATGGAAGATGTGTTGGTGTGGCCCATGAGCAGGGCCACGAGCTTCCTCCTCAGGCAGACCAGTAAAGATCACAGCAATCTGTGGAATCCTGGTGGTGTTGAGCTTGGCTGTCCCCTGCCTTCTCAGTTATCATTGTGCACAGCCACCTGGCTTGTAGGAATGGAAACAGGCAGGATCAGCACCCCCACCCCCCCCACCTCAGAGATGTTTGTCTTGATCAGGGGCCTGGCTGTTAATGACTTCCTTCAGGGAGGCAGTTTGCCAGGCACACGGGAGGCGATGGAGCATGTTGAGCTGAGATGCAGCACGTGCTGGCTGCCATCAACCACAAAGCGTGCAGGTCTCTTCTCAGAGCTCCCTCTCTGCAGGGGAAGAGGGAAGGAGGGTTCAGCAGTAGCGGAGGGTGCTTCCTGCTCCCTGCCACCCCCATCTCACCTGGAGGGGACAGGTGGGATCCAGCACTGGATGACCATCCTGGGTGGGCAGAAGCTCCCATTTTGGGGTACATGAGTTGGTGTGGGACTGAGGTCAGCTGCTGGATGTGTTGACAAGCATTGGGTGGCTTGTTTGTAGTGCTGACACTTGGCGGTCTTGCTCCTGCATTATCCTGGTGGGGGGCAGTGGTATTGATGGTGGTTGGTGAGGTGCACTGAGCACCATGCCCTGCAGCAGCGGGAGGTGACTCCCCAGAGCAGACAGACTCTTCGGCATCTCTTAGGCCATGTGGCAAGTATCACGTTTCTCTGTCAGGACATGCTTAAAGCCAACCTTGCAGCCCAGTGCCACCATCCAGCTGTGCAGTAACGCCCACAGGGGATGTGGCTGTGGAAGTGGTTGCCGCATGGAGCTAGTGGCTTTGGTGAGTCCTGTGACACAGACTGTAGGGGAAGAGGTGGCATGGGGAACAGAACCTGCTACCACCCTTCATTGCAACTCTGTGCCTGTTCATGGGGAGGGGACTGCCAGCACCTGATTTAGGAGCTCAGAAGATGGCTGAGCAGTCCCCAGGCAGATGTGAGCCAGAGGATGCCACCTCATCTTGGACTTGGTTGTGTGTTGCCAGTGCCTCGACACAGCGGGAGTGACAGCAATGGTCAAGCCCTTCCATTTAAGTGCCAAGTCCCTTCCCATCCCTTTCTCTTGGAAAGTGATGGATTCCCGGGGAATCCAGGGAAGGGTTGTATTGGCAGTAAGTAGAAGAATAGGGCAAGAACACGGGATTCTGTGTTGTGTGTGTTCTGAGGGTGTTAAGTGTCACCTTGGCACATGAGACTAGTTGTGTTTTCTTTCAGTGTCCGTGTGCTCTGGGCTCATTCCTTGTGCTGCTGGGTCTGTGGGTGAGCCCCTCTTCACCAGGGCAAGGGGTGTAGGACCC
Organism: Actenoides lindsayi; assembly: GCA_025331215.1. Lineage (NCBI taxonomy): Eukaryota > Metazoa > Chordata > Aves > Coraciiformes > Alcedinidae > Actenoides > Actenoides lindsayi. The sequence goes on along the minus strand of WTSP01001740.1, from coordinate 16,606 downwards.
CAGCTCTTCCCATACCTGATCTGGAAACAGTGAAGTTGATCCCTGGAGCCTGGGTATCTGTCCCCTGGGCAGCAGTGCCACTTGTGCATGTCACTGCGCATCTGCAGGCAACAGTTTGAGCCCCATCCTGGACAAAAGTCTTTGCTCTGGCCATGGTGGCAGTGGCTTGGTCGGGCTACAGGCACCTGGGGTGACTGGGCAAAGTGCTGGCTGCAGCAGAGCATAGGACAGCCTAAACCTGGTCTCTGGGCAGTGCTGGCAGTGCTAGTGTATGGCTGGAGCAGCTCCTGGGTGACCTGCTTTCTGGCAAGCTGGCATGGTGCGAACTTGCCCTCTAGTGGCCACAGCCCAAGTGGCTTTTGTGCCTCCAGGGCTGGCTCTGCTGCCGCTGAGTTTATGCAGGGACCAGGATCCAGCCTCTGACCAAAAAGAAACCTGGTGGATGGGAAGGAACTGGAGTAACTGTTGAGGCTGCCTTCTTCTGGGGAGTGACCGCCTGCTTCCCGTGCCTGGGGATGTGTTGGGGGTTGCTTCCTGCAGCTGTGGCCTCCAGCTGGACTCTTGTGTGGGGAGCAGGAGGGTGCCCTGACACTGCTCTGTCACCTGGCTCCCAGTCATTGATGGGACTCTGCCCAGTGCACTTGAGCAGGATGGTGGTGACTAGCCACTGTGTGCTTCAGTCCATCTTCTGGTGGCTTGGAGAGAGCACAGCAGCCCCCCCAGGTCTAGGACTTGTGCTGATGCCCGCTGTTTTCTCTCCTAGGAGTTATGAAGACATGCTGGTGGATGAAGTGGCCCCTGACCGGTACTACTGGGCTCCACTGGCTCAGCATGAGCGGGGTAGCTTGGCCAGTCTGGACAGCCTGCGGAAGGGAGGTCCAGCCCCGGGCAGCTGGCGTCAGCCGGAGCTGCCGGAGGTGATAGCCATGCTGAGCTTCCGGCTGGATGCTGTCAAGTCCAATGCAGCCGCCTACCTGCAGCATCTCTGCTACCGTAATGACAAGGTGAAGACAGAGGTGCGCAAGCTGAAGGGCATTCCTGTCCTGGTAGGATTGCTAGACCACCCCAAGAAAGAGGTGCACTATGGTGCCTGTGGAGCCCTCAAGAACATCTCCTTTGGCAAGGACCAAGACAATAAGATTGCCATCAAGAACTGCGATGGGGTGCCTGCTCTGGTGCGCCTGTTGCGGAAGGCCCGCGACATGGACCTCACCGAGGTCATCACAGGTAACGTATGTTTCTGGGGAGGAGAGGAGGGGGTAATCAGTTGAGCGAGGGATCTACAGTGTGGGTTTTTAAGCCTGCATAGTCTCATTGATCACTTGCTGCTTGTGGCATTGTAGGAACGCTGTGGAACCTGTCCTCACACGACTCCATCAAGATGGCCATTGTGGATCATGCACTACATGCTCTGACAAATGAGGTTGTCATTCCCCACTCAGGCTGGGAGCGGGAGCCCAGTGAGGACTCGAAACCCCGCCATATTGAGTGGGAGTCGGTGCTTACCAACACTGCTGGCTGCCTTAGGTATGGGAGGGGGGCTACCAGCTGCTGGCAGAGAGCTGGCATGGGTTGGGTCTGCTGTAATGCTCCATCCTGGCTCTTCTGGTAGCTTTCTGGAACTGCCAAAAGAGGTCTGCGGAGGAGCTGCTCTCCTAGGACAGCTACTGGTGATGCAGTCCTTTATTTTGGAGAAGCTTCCTCTCAGTAGAGAGGCGCTATGGGAGCTTTTCTCTAGTCTGAGCTCTGCTGGGTGTGGGCTGCTCCTTACCTGCCCTCAGCTGTTTCTCTCATGACTGTTCTTTCATGCCTGCCAGGAATGTGAGCTCAGAGCGCAGCGAGGCCCGTCGGAAGCTGCGGGAATGTGATGGGCTGGTGGATGCCCTTATCTACATCATTCAGTCTGAGATCGGCCAGAAGGACTTGGACAGCAAGGTACCACAGCAGGGGTGTTGTCAGGGCACATGTAGAGCTCTACCCTTGTCAGTGAGCTCCATCAGTGCTCTGCTGTTTTTGGTACTTGAAGCTGGGTTCATCCCCATTTATCCATCTTCTGGTAAATTTGCGCCCTCAGTAAATTTGCAGTTGACATGGAATTAAATGGGAGCGTCTATCTGCGTGAGGGGAGGAAAGCTCTGCAGAGGGATTTGGACAGGCTGAAGTGATGGTCTGAGGTCAGTTGTATGAGATTTAACAAGGCCAAGTGCTGGGTCACACACTTTGGTCACAACAACCCCAGGCAACACTACAGGCTTGGAGAAGAGTGGCTGGGTAGCTGCTTGGTGGAAAAGGACCTGGGGGTGTTGATTTGCAGCTGACTGAACGTGAGCCAGCAGTGTGCCCAGGTGGCCAAGAAGGACAATGGCATCCTGGCCTTTATCAAAAATGGTGTGACCAGCAGGAGTAGGGAGATGATCGTGCCCTTGTACTCAGCACTCGTGAGACTGCACCTTGAGTACTGTATCCAGTTTTGGGCACCACAGCATAAGAAGGACATTGAGGTGCTGGAGCGGGTCCAGAGAAAAGCAACGAGGCTGGTGAGAGGTCTGGAAATTGTCTTGCAAAAAGCAGATGAGGGAGCTGGGATTCTCTAGAGGAGACTTGCAAGGAGACCCTATCGCTCTCTACAGCTACCTCAAAGGAGGTTGTAGTGAAGCTGGTGTTAATCTCTTCTCCCAAATTACTAATGATAGGGTGAGAGGAAATGGCCTGAGGTTGCATTAGGGGAGGTTTAGATTGGGCAATGGAACAGGCTGCCCAGGGAGGTGGTGGAGTTACCATCCCTGGAGGTGTTTAAAAAAAAAAGAGTAGATGTAGCACTTGAGGCTATGGTCTAGTGGTTAGGGACGTGTTGGGATGAAGGTTGGACTTGATGATCCTAGAGGTCCTTTCCAACCATAATAATTGTATGATCCCAAGATAGATGAAGGATGAACAGGGGGAATCATCGCCAGGGAGTGGGGTTGATCTGATAGCACTAGCTTGGAAAAACCAAGTTCATGTTCACACCTTCCACTATCCTGGCTTGGGAGGAGCAAGCCTGTGTGGAGCATGACCTGGGTGCTGTTTGACCATGAGGCGTCTGGTCCTCAGACTGCAGTTTGCATTAGGAATGTTGTCCCTCACAACAGGGTTCTACAAGTGTTGCTTACCCCTGCACTCATAGTACCTACATGGTACTCTACGTTGATATCCCATACCTACACTGGTATCCCTGGCTCAGGGCTCCCTCTTCCACATTGATGAGTTGTTGGCTTGAATTTTCCTTGGGCCTTTCCTTTTGTGCTTATGGCAGAGAACTTTTTTGCCCAGCAGAGTATGAAATCATGCCTGCTTTGGGAAGGGAGTATGTTCCAACTCCATCTGAGATGGAGCTGCATATTTCACCTGGTCCCAGTTCAGACCCACTTGGCCTGGCTCTGGGTTGCAAGTTGTGGTGGAACCCTCACTTGAAGACATCAAATGGGTATGTGCTGCTCCAGTATCTGACTATCTCTCTAGCTGGTGGAGAACTGTGTGTGCCTGCTGAGAAACTTGTCCTACCAAGTCCATCGTGAGATTCCCCACGCCGAGCGCTACCAGGAGACACCTCTGGCCCCTGCCAACAACACTGGGCCCCATGCTGCAAGCTGCTTCGGTGCCAAGAAGGGCAAAGGTTCGTTGGGTGGCAGCAATATGGAGGGAGGTGGCATAAAGGCAGATCTACTACAGTGGCGGTTGAGGGTGATCTGAGGTCTCTGTGCTCCTACTCCGGCATCTCTTGTGTGAAAGCTAAATTGCAGCTTTCTCTGGAGACGCAATGGTCTGTGCCTCCCCTGGCTTTGGGAGCTACTGCGTGGCTTACTCATAACGTTTGACACAAGCTAATGGTGGGTTTCTGTGGTGGTGGGATGGTGATGGATAGATGTCTACTAACTCCACACCTTCACCTTTCTCCTGTGTTGCCCCTTCCCTTTGCTTTCTTGCCAAATGATCTGCCCCATGATGCTGTCGGCACTTATCTCCTCCTGCCTCCCCTCTCTCCTGTCCTTCTCTCCACTTCGCCAATAGACGAATGGTTCTCCAGAGGTAAGTATGCTTTTCATTTTAATTTTTCCATGGTTTGATTGGGTGCTTTCTCTAGCTCTTTGTCCCCAGCTGGGCACATACTGCCTGTAGTGTGGCTACTACCCTTGATGTCCTCTCCTGGGACATGCTGGTAGCTTTGCTTCGGCTCACCTCTGGGCTTATTCTTTTAGGAAGTGGCAAAGAGCTGTTGAGATGAGATGGGTGGGGAGTGAAAGTGTCTTACATCTCTCTGCTTGCCCTTTTAAAGGTAAAAAGCTCCCAGAAGACCCTGGTGCCGATACAGTGGATTTTCCCAAAAGAACAACTCCAGCCAAGGGTATGTTCCTTGGTGTGTTTGTGCAGGGCTGCTTTTCCACAAGCAGTCTGGGAGACGAATGAGTAGAGTTAATTTCCTGTAGAAGTAACCCCTCCCAGATGTGTAGAAGACTTTGGGCAGCAGCTGTGGCATCCCTGATCAGGGCTGGGATTTCTCTATGGTGGGGCAGCCTGGCCCCCTCTGTATCAAGGATCCAGCCTCCAAGGAGCAGTGAGCCTGGATGAAAGCTTCCAGGCTCATGTGCCCAACAGTGCTCCTCCTGAGTTAGGTGCTAGCAGAGCCCTTGAGTATGTTCTTCCTACCTTTATTCTTCTGGCAGGCTATGAGCTCCTTTTCCAGCCAGAAGTGGTCCGGATATACATCTCCCTTCTGAAGGAAAGCAAGACTGCAGCAATCCTAGAGGCTTCAGCAGGAGCCATTCAGAACCTGTGTGCTGGCAGTTGGACGGTGAGTGCCTCCTGGAGCTGGCCATGTTTGTTTGTGTTTCAGGGAAGGGGGCCTTGGGGAGCAGGGAGCATCACCTGTCGGGTATCAGCAGAGCTGTAGATCTGTAGATAGCCAAGGCTCTGCCCTTTTGGGCTGTTTGCATCATGCATTTCTCACTGCCCCAGAAGATGTCATTCAGCAGTGCAGTTCAGATGTGGACCAGGTCTCTCCTATGCTGTTAAGGGCCCTGTGCTCCCTGCCAGCTGTGTCTTCCCAAGGGCTGCCCGTTCATGTCCTTGCCCACAGCTAGCTCCTGATGTTCCTTCCCTTCAGGGGGCAGGGGATGAAGGCTTGACCTACATTCTCTTGATGTGTATGGAAGGACCATCTGGGAAATCTTGCTTGTCTGGCCTGCAGAGAGGCTTTGGGGCAGGAAATGGGACCTTTGCAGTCTGTCTCACTATGGATGAAACAGGGACACTTTTCCCAACATGAGGGTGCGTGGCAAGGCTTCTAGCGGTGTCCTCAGCCCCAGGAGGGTGAGGGACTGTGCTTGCCCAGGTTCCAGTGTGGTGCTCTGCCTCTCTTCCACAGTACGGCCGGTATATCCGCTCAGCACTGCGCCAGGAGAAGGGACTCTCTGCCATTGCTGACCTCCTGACCCACGACAGTGAGCGAGTGGTGAAAGCAGCGTCTGGAGCCCTGCGCAACCTGGCTGTTGACTTGCGTAACAAAGAGCTGATAGGTGAGGGCTGTGGAGGAGAGGACACTATACTCTCCATATCCATCTGGGTTGAGCAGGAGCTTCCTCCTCCATCTTGGCAGCTGAGGAAGGGTGTGGGTGTGGCATCAGCCCAGCATCTGTCTACTGCTCCTCTCCCAGAGTAGCATGTCCACTGAGAGGGACATCAAAACTGGCCGCCTGTCCTTAATCCTATGCAGTGATTTTCATATACACACACACACACATACTCATTGCCCCTGCACCCTGCCTTGTAGTCCTCTTCCTTGCTTGCTCATGCCCAGTTCTTTCCTCTTTCCAGGTAAACATGCCATCCCCAACCTAGTGAAGAACCTGCCTGGAGGCCAGCAGACCCCAGCCAAAAACTTCTCTGAAGACACAGTGGTGTCAATCCTCAATACCATCAATGAAGTAATTGTAGACAACCTTGAGGCTGCTAAGAAGCTACGGGAAACACAGGGGATTGAGAAGTTGGTGCTGATCAACAAATCTGGGTAGGCTCTGCTTGAAGTTTAATGCAAGAGGCAGTGAGGGGCTTCTTCAGGAGCTTCCTTGTGGCCATGGGTATTTCCAAACATCTCTGCCTTCATCTCTTTCTAGGAACCGCTCAGAGAGAGAAGTCCGAGCAGCTGCCCTTGTCTTGCAGACAGTGTGGGGATACAAAGAGCTGCGGAAGCCCCTTGAGAAGGAAGGCTGGAAGAAGTCAGATTTCCAGGTATGGTCGTGGGTGAATGAGGATGCCTTGTTGTGGCTCAGGTAGTAAGTAGGATCCTGCAGCAGGGAGAAGGGTGTTCCTGGAGTTCAGCAGCACTGGATTTCAGTTCTTACCTTGCTGGTGGGATTGGAAACCCTTGAAGGTATATACCCCTGACAGTTCTCAGTGGAGGGCTGGCAGGAACTCTCTGCTGAGGAAGAATGACTCTGTAAAGCTTTAAGCCCTGTGTCCCACACATGGGCATGCAGATGTGCAGGCAGGAAAGCTTGCAGTGCTACAAACCACTCTGGCAGTGCTGAAGAACAAGATTCTTCAGGGTTCAGATTCTTTCTGATAAGCTGGGACTGTCCTTACTGCTTAAGGGCTGAGTGCTGCCTTGTCCTGGTCCAGGCAGGCTGCATCTGCTCAAATGTGGGTGCAACTGAGGACTCTGGAGCACCCTCTGGTTGCTTCATGGCCCTTGCTCAAGGTCTGTGGGGGAGTCCCTGGGTCCATTCTGGTGTTTGGGGTTGGAGGGGTGGGATGTGCTGGTGGGGTCTGAGCCAGGGTGCAAGTGGTCACTGTCTGATGCTCCAGGTGAACCTGAGCAATACTTCTCGGACCCAGGGAGGCAACTCATTTGATGACAGCACCCTGCCTCTCATTGACAGGAACCAAAAAACAGGTATGTGCCTTTTCTTCAGTCCCTGTCTCCCCTGTCATTATTTGACCTTGTGGGTACCCAGAACAGCTGGCCTTTGTCCCCTCCCTGCTCTGTAGGCCTGGTTTTCTTGGCAGCTGCAGTTACTTGCAGAAAGCCGTAATATTGGGCTTTAGGTTTCTCAGGTCTAGAAATGATGCACACAGGACCTACACCCTTGGGTCAACAGTGCTGCAGCTGGGCCTGGGCTTCTCTAGCTGGGGCGTAGGCAGTGGTTCCTCTGCTGCCTGTGGCTGCAGGGGCTGTCTGATCCTATTTCTCTCCCATGCTTGTAGACAAGAAATCCTCCCGGGAGGAGATCCAGATGAGCAACATGGGACCAGGTAGGAGAAGGACTGGTATGGGAGCATCTGGCCTCCCTGGCATGCTGGGAGGGGGCGGAGTTCACATCTCCTGTGGGGATGATACCACCTCCCATGAAGGTGACATGACCGACTTCCCCCTCTCCTGCTCCAGACAACTATTCCACACTCAATGAGAGGGACCACAGCAGGACACTGGACCGATCTGGTGACCTTGGAGATATGGAGCCGGTGAAGGCAGTGCCATTGATGGTGAGCAGCTCTTCCTAGTGAGGAAAGAGTGAGCGGGACTGGGGTGCAGGAGGTGACACATCACTGTCCTGACTGGCAGGAGGAGGGGAGAACTGGGCTCCTGCAACTAACACCCCCACACACCCTGTTCCATTGCCCCTACTAACCCCCCGTGTGTCTGCAGCAGGAAGAGGGGCAGGAATCGCAGCCTGAGGTAGAGGAGGCAGAGGATGCTGCTGCTGTGTTCTCCCCTGTATTGGTATGTCCCACTGTGTCCTGCCCAATCTGAGCAGCGGTGACAGATCCTGCTGTGCTGTTAGGGGTGATTTGGCCAAATTCTGCCTGCAATTGCTGCCTGATCCATCGAGGCTGTGATCATGCTTCCCACTGCTTGCTCGTGCTCTGGGTGTGCTGATGTCTCTCCCTCTCTCTCCACAGCAGAAGATCTAGCTGATGTCCCTGCCTCCACTCAGTTTGGGTTGATAATATATTATATATATAAATATATATAACTTTGTGGTGGAATGGACTGACTTATCTTGACTTATTTTTGGATATTTTGCTGGACTGTTTGTGCCAACTAGCCAGCCAAACGACTAGGCCTGGCCCCCCCAGGGCAGCCTGGGCCACTCTGCCTCCTCTCGACTGCTGCACCTCCTCATTCTGGGACACCTTGACTGATAACTCTTCCTCCCTGTCCTCCACCACCTCCTTCCTCCAGAGAGTAAAACCCTCCTGCCGGATTCTGCTGGATCAACCGGTGTGATGCTGCAAAAGGATTCCAGATCACCTCTGCCTTGACCAGGAACTGCCTTTTTCCCCACACCTTCCCTCTGCTCAGACATCTGCAGGGACAGAGATTGGGACCTCACTCACCGTCTCTTGTTTGTTTTTGTGGGAATTATTTTTTGTTGCCTATAGGATATTTGTGTGGTATCACTCTTCAACCAGGGCCATGGGGACTAATGGGAGCATCCTTCCCTTGTGGTGGTGGGACCAGGGTCATAGGGGCTGGAGTCATGAGGTGGTGAGGGGAAGGAAAAACAGCAATAACCTTTCTTGCTTTGCTCTCAATGAAGCTTTGAGGGCATGGGAGGGGGATCTGGCTCTGCATCCTGCAGAGGGGTCTGGATGGGGCTGCTGGCCCTCAGCCAGTGCCTGCAAGGAGGGATCCTTTATGGGGGGAGGATGATCAGTTCAGGGTGCTTGGGGTGGCTCTCCCTGCATGGGAGGCAGTGGGTCCCTGTGGAAGGAGGAGATGCGGCAGGGCTTTTGGGGAGAGGCAGGCTTCTTGGGGTGCACTGTGTGCCAGGTGTGAGGAGTGAGTGCTGGCGGAGCTGCAAACAGGTAGAGCCAGGACCCTCCCCCTTGCCCTCATGCACCAGCTGCCTTCAGTGGTGCCCCTCTGACTTTCTCTTGACACGTGCCTTTCTTTTGCCACTGTGAAATAGCTCTTTGAATCGTACTGTCTGGCTTTGCTGGGAAGGGGTGTTTCCAGGGCTTCTGGCAGGGCTGAGCTCTTCCCTTCCCTTCCCTGCTGGGAGCCTTAACTGTCTGTAGTAGGGCTGGAAGCCTTTTTCTGGTGGGATCCTAGGACCCCCCCCCCCCGCCCTCCCTAATGGGGTGCAGGGCTCTCATCTGTGCCCTGTTCCCGGGAGACTGGGCTGCCAGAGGAGCATATGCATCTTCTTCATCCTCTGCTGTGGTGGTGGGGGGCACATCTAAGTGCTGTGATCTCTTGGGGAGCCCTTGGGCTCCCTCTGCAACTGGAAGCCTCTCTAGGAGGCTGCAAACTGGAGCAGGAGCCCCTCCCCAGCCTGGGGCTTGCCCTGAAGTGTGGGCTCATGTGGGGAGGATGCAGCAGGCAGAACTGGTGCCTTGCTCATGCCCAAAAGCACCTTCTAGCTCTGGTTGAGCCCTCCCTGGCTCCAGCCCCACCTCAGCTTGGTTTGCTTTAGTTCTGGGGTCTAATTCTTCTCTTTTCCTTGAAATATGTAAAACACTAATTCCTTTTTTTAATTTTTAATTCCAAATGAACCAAAAAAAAAAAGGCTTCCCCTTTTCTCTTCCCCTGCCCTGGCACTCCTGGTGGGGAATGGGGGTCTAGGGAGGAGGGGAGCAGGGAGCAACAAGCTGTTCTTTGTCTGATTTTTTTTTGTGCACACTCTTGTAATGCTTTTAAAACAAAATGATTTTTTTATATAAATAAAGTTTTTAAAGTGTCTACATGCCTTCCCTTTAAGGCTGCTACCTTTGAAGTTCTTAGTTTTGCAGTTGTCTCCTGGGGCAGAGCTGTGCTCCTGAGTGTCGTTTGTCCGTGTGTGGCTGTGGAAGATGCCACTGTGACAAACTGAGTCTTGGGCTGGAGTGATGTTTCATCCTCATTCTAGCTGAGGACTGAAGGAAAAATAAAAAGCACTGATACTTTGGTTTTTTTGCTTTGACACAATGATTTTTGCAGTATTGAGGTTGCTGAGAGCTTCCCCTGGGGAAGCCTTTCCCTGAATTAGCCCTCCTTTGGGGTGGCTGGTAGACTTTGCACAAGTGAAGAAATACCATCATTGGCCTAGTGCTGGCTGTGCCCTTTAAAAAAACCAAACAATAGAACAAAAAGCTGTTTAGGTAGCCCTCAGTGTTGCTGTGAAAGATTTTGGTGAGGTGCAGAACAGCTCTCTTTGCCCTGTGACAGCAGGGTCTGGGTCTGTGCTGATGCAGGGTGGGTGTGGTGCTGATTTCCTGTGTGGTGCAGATTGGCTGAAGCTCCACCTGCTTCCTCAGGGAGGCTGGCACTGCTGTCTCCTGGGTTATGGGGAAAAGGCAACTGGGACATGCACCCATGGGTGGTGGGGAACACTGATGGATGCACCTGGCTAGGGCTGTCTCCAGCACTCCCATCTTGCACCCTTGTCCCCAAAGACAGACAGCCAGGGAAGCAAAGGCAGGGACAGGTATTTTATTGCTTCAGGTCAAAGGTACAATGCCTGGGATGTGTAGCTTGGTAGGGATGATGTTAGGGCCACTGATGCGTGAGGCAAAATGAGGCATGTTTGGCTTAGCAGGGAGGATGCAAGGGATGTGGGGACAATACCAGGGACATCCAGGCAGGAAGGGTGGCTGGGTGCTGGGAGGCCAAGGCTCAGAGGAAGAGCTTGTTGTGGCAGGCCTGGCAGTACATCTTGTTGCCATGCTCATGGAAGGTGCCTTTCTGCAGCTGGCCCAGGCAGTAGTCACAGGTGAAGTGCTCAGGGTGGTACTTGCGCTCTGCAGCTGTGATGCAGCGGCCTGTCACAGGGTGGCCGCAGCTGTGGCAGATGCTGCCCTGCTGCTGGTGGAAGTGCAGCTCACAGTAGGGCCGACCCTCCAGCTCAAAGAAGGAACCACCAGCAAAGCCCCTCAGGCACTCCTGGAGGGAAGGATAGGGGGAAGGCTGTTACAGCCTTGGGGACACGCTCACCCCTATGTACCCACCAGCCTGCCACCCACACTCACCACACACACAAAGCACGTGGGGTGCCAGACGCCCTGCAGGGCCGACAGGTAATTGTCTGTCACAGGGTGCTCGCAGCCCTGGCATTTCGGGGCAAACAGGGCCAGGAAGTCCTGGCGGCAGTATGGCTTCCCGCTTCGCTCATGGAATCCTGCAGGAAGGGCATGGGGATGGGCACCCCCCTCAGGGGAGGCTCCCTGTGGGGGGCAGTGGGGCATGCCCATGGGGGTGCCCAGCATAGGAGGCAAAGTAGGCAAGGGAAAGACAATGGGGGTTTGTTGAAGGGGGTGCAAGGGCTGGGCTATAGAGGGATATTTGGGGTGGGGGCAATGGGGGCAGGACTCCCCCCCCCAGCCTCTGCAATACCGTCATCTCCAAACACCTTCCCACAGTGGGCACAGAAGAAGTGCTCAGGATGCCAGGTCTTGTCCATGGCCGTGAGGACTTTCTGGTGGAAGAGGTAAGGTGAGGTGGCCAGTGGTACTGGGGGTGGAGCGTGGGAGGCCGGGTTGAGTCTTACCTCACGGATGGGACCGGCACAGTAGGCGCAGCGGGGGGAGAAGGCCTGGTGATAGTCCTTCTCACAGTATGCCTGCCCGCTCCATTCAAAGAAGGGTTGTCCGCCCAGCTCCTGCCTGCAGCAGGTGCAGGTGAAGTGCTCGGGGTGCCAGGTTTTGCCAAGGGCCGTGAGCACCTGCAAGGAGATGGGGGGGGGGGTGTCAGCAAGAGCCACTCCAGGGGATTCTGGGAGCCAAAGGGAGAGGGGTGCCAGGAGGGAGGCAAAGGGTCTCACCTTGCCAGCAATGGGCTTGTGGCAGGCAGTGCAGACAGCAGCAGGGGTGGCTGTAATGCCCAGCTCCTGTAGGTCCCGGGTGAGGCTGCCCAGCATGTTGTCCAGCGAGGGCACTGCTGCCCCCCTGGCTCCCTGCCCCACAGCTGCTAGCTGCTAGGAAGGAGGATGATGAGCACTGGTTGAGGGCCAGGACCCCAACCTCCTTTTCCCCAGCGACATGACTCACTTTACTCTGCATGTGGCACAGGTCAGCCAGGAGCTCATCCAGCTGCTGGGCGGCCGCTGTGGGTGGGGACGACGGGAGCGGTGGCTGTGGGACTGGTATGGGGCTGCTGGGCACAGCAGAGAGAGGGATGCTATGGCTTCCACCCTGAGGCCAGAGGGTGCCTGCGGCTGTGAACCTGCCACCCCTGCAAGATGCTGCCCTTTCCTCACAGGTTACAACAGGGGGCCCCCCTGGGGACATTCGGGTGAGCAGTGGCCATGTGTGGCAGGGAGGGAGTGTCTGAAAGCCCAGCCCTTACTCTAGCAGTCCTATAGGGATGCAGGATAGAGGCTCCCACTCCAGCTTGTAAAAGGACCCAGGTTGGGAGGGACATGCAGGAGACTAGATGACCCTGGAAGATGTGTCTAAGCAAGGGGAAAGGTAGCCCTAGAAGGCTTTGGCCTCCCATGGCCACATTTTACCTGTATACTGTCTTCAAAACCTGTCCTGAAGGCTGCACCTGAGGTGACAGCTGCACCTGGAAGGATAAATCCTTGTGACCAAGCCCACAGGATGATCTCCTGGCACCACCACCCCTGTCAGAAGCTGAGCATGGTCTCAGCCACCACCCCATTGTGTTGTGGCATTACCTTCAGGGCTGCTGAGGCAAGAGGGTCAGGGCCATGGGGGGCTGGGGGCTTGGCTGTGGCTGGATCCTGCTTGCAGGAGCTCAGTACTTGCAGCATGCAGTCTTCGGAGGCCAGGTGAGAGCTCTGCTCCAGTTCTGCCAGCAAAGCATCTGCAAAGAGACACCTATGTTGGGCACCACAGCCGCGGGCTGCCCTCTCTGCCTGTGCACCACCCAGGCATGCTTGTACCACTCCTGAAATCTTAGCAGCAGTAGTGTTACAGCAGCTTCTGTCAGCCAGATGCCAGGGCCCCAAGGGGCTGTGGTGGATGCTGCAGATGGGGCAGCAGTAAAGCCCCACTCCCTGCCATGCCTCCCCATCTGAACATCATGAACAGGGCCCAGGTGGCTGAGCAAGCGCTTGGCCGAAACTGGAGAGCACTGTGAGGCAGGAAGTGGGCTGTGGCAGCAACACAGGCCCAAGCTACATGCAATGGAGCTGAGCAGCCCTAGGGTGGGGTACAAGGCCAAGGGTGTTGAGAGTCATCCCTGGCCCGGGGTGGGGGGACATGGGGGTCAGGGAAGCAGCTGCACTGGGACATTCCCCTGTTTCCCAAGAGGGAAGTGAGATACTGAGGGACTGCCACAGCTGTGAGGTAGAAGTGGAAAAAGAAAGCACTTTGCCCTCCCTGCAAGAAGCACTGCTCTGGGTGTGCAGAAAAGCACCAAGGTGTAGCTCTTCTGTGCTGGGACTGGAATTAATTTAAGGGCTGGTGGATGTTTCTTCGTAAGCCAGAGATGGTGCACAAGGGAAGCAGAACCCCTGTTGCCAGAGGTCTCCCACGCTTCAGGAAGCCTGTGCAGGGTGGTGGGTGCACCCTGCATTCGGAATGGGGGCCCGGGTGAGAGTGCTCAGGGTCACCCCCACCTGACCTTGAGGGAGAGGAAGGACAAGGTTTCCTTGAGCTGCCAAAGGTACAAGCCTGGGTATGGGACTTGTTCTGGAGGGGCCCAGCTTACCTAAATCCTCCATCCTGCCTCAGCATGGGGTCTTGGTGGCCGGGGGGCTAGGGCAGCACCCGCAAGGCAGTGAGCTGGCAGGCTGATCTTCACAGGCTTTTGGTTCCGCTCTCCAGCCTTGCCTCCGCCCCCACCTCCGGGGCTGGGGTTTGTCGCTTGGGGTTTTTCCTTTCTGGGTTGTGCGCAGTGAGCCACATGTGATGGGCAGCAGGCAGAAAACAGAGGCTGGGGCAAGAGGAGCTGAGAGCAGCCCTGGATGGGGGCTGAAGAGGGAAGAAATTGGCTATCGGGTTGTTCAGGTAGTTCCTGACTCATAAAACCATCTGAGCTCCTTGGCCTTCTCAGCTGGAAGACAGAGTGCATGTGTCCTGCAAACCCAGGCCCTTTCCAGAAGCCACCAGCTGCATGCAATGAGCAATGGGATCTCTGTGCTGGGTGGAAATGTGTTTGTGATAGTGTGATGGAGGGAAGCACAGGACCCACAGTGCCGGCATGCTCCACCACTGCCTCACCTTTTGAGGGGGATGCTTTTGGACCCTCGTCTTGGATTTCCAGGTAATGGCAAATCATTTTGTGTCACTCAGAGCCAGCGTTGAGCACAAGGATTTGGCTCATTGAAGCACCAAGGTGGCAGTGGCACTGCCAAAGCTGGTGGCTGTGCTACACTCTCCTTGCTTAATGCTTTGGACCACTTAAAAGCTTCCCAGAGGTGCCACTTCAGTAATACAGGTGTTTCTGGCAGACAAATTCCAAATAAAGCCAAATAAACCTCATTTATTTTCCTAGCATTGCCAGGCAAAAGGAGCCCTAGTTCTGTTCACAGCTCCATCATGACAGCTTTGTACCTCTTCAGAAAAGCTTTCAGGAGACCCTCAAAGGGTTGCAATCAAGCACTGCACTGCTTCCAGATGTGTGATTTGCCACAAAATGGCCCTGAAACACAAGATGTGGCTGCTTAAGAGATATCATGGATCCTATGAAGGAGAGGTTCACTTCAAGGCCAAATAAAGGCAAGTGGGTCTCTGCAGCAGTGCACCAGCAGGATGCAGCCATCTGTTACCACCTGGAAGATGGTCTGCAGCTGGGACCTGTAAATGTCCTGATGAGCACCCACAGGCTCTCCGATGGGTCAGCTGAGCCTGCCCCTTCTGCCGTCTCCATGGGTCCCCTGAACCCCCGTGCTGAGGAGTGAACTCTAGCTGCACAGGACAAGCTGAAGTGGTCGCAGTCACCCATTCTCACTCATTGCTGATCCCATCTGCACCATCAGGGTGAAATGGAGTTGAATTCATCCCCTTTGTACCAAGCTGGCACACTGAGGTTTGCTTAATTACTAACACTCCATGTTAGGCCTGTAACTAGTGGGGTCACACAGTGCTGGGACCAGTTCTGTTTGCCATATTCATCACTGATCTGGATGAGGACACAGAGTGCACTATCAGCAAGTTTGCTGATGACACCAAACTGGGTGGAGTGCCTGACACACACCCTAAGGCTGTACTGCCATTCAGTGAGACTTGGACAGGCTGGAGGGTTCAACTTGAAGTAGCTGCTTCACCCTGTAAGAGAGACAGCTCTTGAGATCCAGAGGACATCCTTGGTTCCAAAAGCACCCTGGCTGCACTGGAGCTCACCAGAGGATTTGTGGCAAATTCTGGATGTTGCTTTTTGGATCCTGAGGCAACCTTGACAATGATGAGATTGGATCTGGCCAGGGCTGAGAGCATGCCCAGCCACTGAGATTCCCCAGATCTCAGCTGGGGTCCTGATACCAGGTTGAGGGGATGGGGTGTAGACTGGCATACAAAACTGCTTGAAAGTCATGGCTTGAGCATTCATAGTCTTGAAGCTTTTGAGTCCTGTTTGGGTCTTAGATGGCACAGTGCTGCTTCTGTGGGGAGTGTGTGTTGTCAGGTACTGCCAAAGTTTTGCTTTGGGGAAGCAACTCAATTTTTGGAGATGACAAGACCATGTCCTTCAGCAGAGCTGTTCTCCCAAGCTGTGCCAGAAGGCCCAGGGGGGTCAGTGCAGTGCTGGGACAGTGTCCTGGCTGCTGGCACGGCAGGGAAGCTCCCGCTGGCTCTTGGTGGATTTCCCCGCCGCTGCTTCGCAGCTCACCCGCGCAGAATACAGGTCGGTAGCACGGCCGGGCCGGGTCCACAGCAGGCCGCGGACGTGCTCCGCGGGAAGACGGGCAGCGACGGGGCCGTAGCGGCACAGGCCCCGCGGGCCGTGGTCCGCTCCCAGGCAGAGGACACAACAGTCACGCTCATCTGTCACCGAGACCCCGCAGCCGCAGGGGCCCGCTCGAACCGCGGGCCAGCACCACCGCCCGCCAGCGAGGAAGGACCACGGCTCCCGGCGAGCCCCGCGGCCGCTTCCGACAGCGCCGCCTCTCGCCAGAACTACATCTCCCGGCAGGCAGTGCGCATGCGCAGAGACAGGACGGAAGTGGGGGCAGACGCCTCAAGCCCCGCCCCCTTTGCGCCGGCCGCCATTTTGTCACCGACTTTCACCCGCCGCCCGCCGGGGCGGTTTTTTTTTTTCTTAAAGGAGAAGCGACAGCCAAAAGCGGTCCCCGCCGCCCAGCCCCCCTGGGACCGCGAGCGGTGCCGCAGCCCCGCGGCAAAGAGCGACCGCGCGGGGCGGGGGCGAGTGGCTTCCTCTGCCAGGCCTCGCCCGCAGGGCGAGGGGACCCGGGGGCAGCCGGAGGGGCGCAGGCAGCGGCGGCGGTAGGGAGCCCGGCAGTGCCGCGGGCCGGGTGGCGGCCGCGCGGCGGACAGGCGAGCCGGGCGGCGGGGCTAGCGGAGCAGTAGCCGGAGGGACCGCGCTCGGGTGGGCGCCGCGGCGGGGCCGGCCGGGGTGGGGGGGGGTGGGGGGGGGGGGGGGGGGGGGGGGGGGCGGCGGGGGGGGGGCGGGGGGGCCCTGGCGGCGGCGGGGCAACCCGGCGCCCCCCCGGGGCGGGGGGGGGGG
>WTSP01001739.1:0-45195 GCA_025331215.1 Actenoides lindsayi | reverse complement strand
CTGGAAACTGCAGAACAGTTAGTCTCACCTCCATCCCTGGAAAGGATGGAACAAATCATTCTGGATGGCATCTCAAAACATACGGAAGGAAAGAAAGTTATTGGGAGAGATCAGCATGGATTCACCAAGGGGAAATCAAGCTTGTCCAATCTGGTAGCCTTCTATGATGTCTAGATGAGGAGAGAGCAGTTGATGTCATCTACCTTTACTTCATCAAGGCTTCTGACACTGTCTCCCATGACATCCTCATTAGGAAACTCATGAAGTGTAGGTTAGATGAGTGGACAGTGAGGTGGATTGAGATCTGGTTGAGCAACAGAGTTCCGAGGGTCGTGATCAATGGTGCAGGGTTGAGTTGGAGGCCTGAGGCCAGTGGTGTTCCCCAGGGGTCAGTACTAGGTCCGGTCTTATTTAACATATCCATCAATGACTTAAGTGAGGGTACAGAGTGTATCCTCAGCCAGTTTGCTGATGATACAAAACTGGAAGGATGGCAGCACACCAGAGGGCTATGCTGCTATCCAGTGTGACCTGGACAGGCTAGGGTGTTGGGCAGAGTGGAATGTAATGAGGTTCAACCAAGGGCAAACATCAGGTCCTGCACCTGGGGAGGAACAACCCCATGCATCAGTATAGGTCAGGGGTAGACCTACTGGAAAGCACCTTGAGGAGAAGGATCTTGGAGTCCTGGTAGACAGAAAGTTCACCATGAGCCAACAATGTGCCCTTGTCACCAATAAGGCCAATGCTATCCTGGGGTGCATTAAGAAGAGTGTGACTGGTAGGACAAGGGAGGTTCTCCTCCCCTTCTACTCTGCCCTGATGAGGCTGCATGTGGAATACTGTGTCCAGTTCTGGACTCCCCAATTTAAGAGAGACAGGGAACTACTGGAGAAACTCCAGTGAAGGGTAGCAAAGATGACTGGGGGACTGGAGCATCTCTCTTATGAGGAAAGGTGGTGATAGCTGGGACAATTTAGCCTGGAGAAGGAAGACTGAGAGGAGACCTTATCAGTGTCTACAAATATCTAAAGGGTGGGTGTGAGGAGGGTGGAGCTGGACTCTTTTCGGTGGTGCCCAGTGACAAGGCAAGGGGCAACGAGGACAAGCTGGAACACAGGAGGTTCCATCTAAATACGAGGAAAAACTTCTTTACTGTGAGGGTGATGAAGCACTGGAACAGGCTGCCCAGGGAGATTGTGACATTTCCTTCTCTGGGAGAGATTCCAAACCCACCTGGATGTGATCCTGTGTAATGTGCTCTAGGCAAAACTGTTTTGGTGGGGGGATTGGACTAGATGGTCTCTAGAGGTCCCTTCCAACTCCAGTGATTCTGTGATTATGTAAGGATGCACTTGGGAGCACATCCCTGGAGGGCCCTGCCTCTTCCCCCCGTCCTGACATCTCCCTGAGCATGACAGATCTTGGGAAGAGATCCCCATCACCAAGACTAGGAAAAACAGGACATGTCCTTGCTGTAGGAGCTGAGTGTCCAGCCTGGGACCCAGTCCCTAAACTGTCCTTTCACAAGTGCTCGTAATCCAAATCTGTCCAGCAAATTCGTTTTATTCTCTGGCTTTAGTGAAGACACTTTTGTCCAATAAGTGGTTATTAAAGCATTATTTTGATGAACATCATCACATCCCACAGCTCCCACTTCCCTCCAGGAAGGTCTCCAATTTCATTTTTGTGCTTCCACATGCTCTCTAGCCAACATCCCATCTCTTCTGCCAGGCCTGTGTCCAGGCCCCTCTCTCCCATCTGCAGGCAGGAGAGGAGCCTGGTGCCCCACTCTGTAAGCCAGCAGCTTCTGGCTCAACATGCAAAGCAAGTGTGGTTTTCATTTTAAATGCTAAGTCCTCTTCAAGGCTGTGTTTTGAACCTCTTGCCTCGTGGGATTTCATCCTTTGAACTCAGAGCTGGTCCTGTGCATGTAGTGCCATGACTGTTTTATAGAAAAACTACAGGTATGAGGAATATCTGTAAGAAGACTCTGTTTTCAGAGACCACTTGGCACTGGCAAACTGCTGCTGCTCCATCTCACATCCAGGCAATGTGACGAGTGGTCACTGCTGATACTGGCGGCTGGAGATGCCATGGGGTTAGCAAGGTGCTCAGGTGGGAAGTGTCCATGCCAGCAAGGGGAAAAGGCTGCAACACAAATCTGTGGGGGGTGGCGGGGACATGCCTGCTAATAGTCAGTGATTTCCCAGTTTGACCCTTCTGCTTAATCTGAACATGAAGGTGAACGAGCAAAGCTAGCGGCATCGATCCGGGATGTGGCTGATGAGTGCTGTGCCCTGCAGAGAGCTCGGCCCCCAGCGTCAGGTCCCTTTCTCACCAGTTTTTTTCTGCCTCCCCTTCACGCCTTTCTAAAGAGATCAGTCAGAGCATGGCCCCCCACACCGATGACCTTGCTGGGGGCCAGGGGGATGCCATGTAGGAGACTGCAGAAAGCTGCCCTGCTGTCTGATGGTCTTCTCCTGGCCGTGGCCACCTCTCCGCTCTCTGCTAAGCCTGGCATCTTCCAGTTTGGGGGTGCCAGGAGGCACATGCTGAAGACAAAGGCATTGGTACTGATAAAGCCCATGCTGTGTGCCAGGAGGCACGTTTCTTGTAGGTAGTGAAGTTGTCTGCTGAGCCGCACACCGATTCTCTTGACTCAAGGGCTCTGATGTCTTAACAGTCAGCGATGCATTGATGGTGTTTAATTCGGACTCGGCTTGCAGGGCAAAATGTAACTTGAAGCATCTCCGCGCTGCTCTCACGTCTTTAGATAAAATGCCACCTGAACTGGCAAGTTGTATTTCTTTGACCCACTGGGAAACAAAACCTGAGAGTGGGTTGGAAACCTGGAACTTGCCGTGGCTAATAAATAGAAAGATTGGTTCTGGGGAAGGGAAGATGATGTGCCTTCCCTCAACATCTTCCGTGCTTTAGCTACAGATTTTCCGCAGCTGAAAATAACAAACCATTTTAATCTAAGTATTGCTTGTTCTGATCTTTTAATCCAGCTTGCTTTCTATTGACAGAGCAGCCTAAAATTATTTCTCTGCCTGCCTCTCTATTATATAATTATTCAGAAGATTACTCATGAGCCAGATTTAGCTGGGCATCACTGTTGAAGGAAGAGGGGGCTGTGAATGGGGAGCTGTGGGGCTGGAAGGTGAGAGGGTTTCTTTTCTTCCTTTGCACAGTGGCTGTAGCAAAACACAGGAGGGGAAAGCAGAGAGCTGAATGCTTTTAGCTGTGCCCACAGTTTGCGTTTGAGTATGGCAAGTTTCTCCCTCAGCTTGTATTTGATGGACTAAAATGCCCCATTGTCTGGTTGGTGGGTGGAGAAGTGTGACCCTCTGAGCTGGAGAAGATTTCAGGTGAACCCTGCACTTCTCTACACCATTTGGGCGATTCTGTTGGGGCATTCTATGGCTGTACTTCTGTATTTGATGCCAGCGTGGTTAGACAGTTCATCCTGGGAAAGGACCTGGAAATAGGGACTACGCTCCTGATGCTTCCCATTCCCACGCAGAGCCGTGTGCAGGGGAACAGCCACAAGGAAAGACCAGCAGCTGGACTGAGTGCCGGGCTGGGGTTGATGCCAAGAAGACATAGAGGTGGCCAGAGCTGTGCTTTTTCACCAAAGCCCAAGTTCAGCTGATTCTTTGAGAGGCCTTAGGTGTTACCCTTAGATAAGAAGGGCTCGAGCCCTTGGGTGATGGGATGGCTGGGGACACTGCTCTGTAGCATCACTGAAATTCAAGGGTGGGTGCCAGCAGTAGATCTATTTGGGGCTTTCCATTGGCAGGCGTATTGCTGGCATGACATAATGGCACAGCTGAGGGATTTGCCAGGTGGAGACTGAGGTTGCCAGAAAAATGCAGCTTCTGACTGGCACGACCCATGGGCTTGAGCTTTGATGGGAAAAATAAAAGGATGTTTTGAGCTCCAAAAATTCCTTTTCCCTTCCACAAAATGAGTGTCCTGACATTGATGAGCTCATACCTGCAGTCACTGGTGGGAGACCAGGAGCTGCTTGGCCTGTGGACCTTGGCTGGCTGGGATGTGGTGGCTCAGAGCTCCTGTGCCCTGAGAAATACAGAGCTGGGGCAAGGAGGGATCCTCCATACCAGTCCAAGTCAGAAGCTGGGAGCTGTGGCTTGTCTTTCCTTGCTCCATGGGGCCCTGGGGACCCTTCTGGGTCAGAACATCCCCAGAATTGTGCTGCATTTTATGTTTGGCAAGTGTGGAGGGACACCTTTTGAGATGCCCTTTGAACCTGGCATGGCTGTGCAGTCGTGGGAGCAAGTGATGCTGAGCTGGAACGTGGACTTGGTCCTTCTTCCAAGAAAGCTGTTTCAGAAGACCCTCTGCCTCCAAAGCAGGGGACTTGTCATGTCTTGGAGCTGTTGGTTGGTGCAACCACTGTACATTAGCTGGGAGAGGAGCAGAGATCAGCCTGGGAGGGCTCAGGAGCAACGCTGGGACATAAGATAATCTTTTTTTAGTGATGAAGCAATTGCAACACATCCCCTTCCTCTGAGGCTCAGGGAGCCAGCTGAGCTCTGGAGCTTGCAGTCAGAGTTTCAGCCTTGTCCTTCCCTCCACTGCTGCCTATTCAGAGATGGAGGGTTTAGCACAGCCCATCGCCAGCAGCCAAAAGTGCGTTGCTGTACACCCTCATCTCCCTCCTGGAGCCTCTATCCCTGGAGAGGGTGTGCAGACACTGTTGTACCAGTATCCTGGTAAAGCATCTCCAAATTTCCCCCTGCACACAGGCAGTGCCCCAGTGCTCGTCTCATACCCAAGCTCTATTCTCCTTCATGTTGAAAACGCTGGCTGGTTCGCCTTCATTGCCTCAAGGCAACCTGATTTGCTCAGTGGCCTTTAAAAAAATAATAAAAAAAATAAATAAAATCAAAGCCCATTGAAATGACAAGAACATCAGCAGTGGGTGCATCCCCCTTTCCAGCAAACCAAGGGATTTGGGAGAAAATAGGTCACGTGCTCTTCATCCCATGCCACGTGGTGGACCTCCCAGGGCCAATGAGGTTCAGAGCCCGCTGCGCCGTTCGGCAAAAAAAAAAATCACGGGGATTTTTTTTCCCCTGTAGCATTTTTCATCCTTTCCAAACGTGAAAAGGCTGGCCATCTGTCCGGACCCCCCTCACGCCAAATCGGCACTAAAGCGGCTCTTGGGAGAAGGTAAGAAGATTTAAAAGATTGTGTTGGTGGAAGACCACCTGCCGCGTGCAACTTTTCTTACCGATGGAAAATCAGGGAAGAATCATGAAATGAGTCAGCTCTGGGTCTCCAGTATGGGTTAGAAGAGCTCCGAATGCTTAAGAGATGTCTTAAGTGAAGCTCTTGTAGAGGAATTTTAAGTCTGTGTCGGAGGGAGGTGGGATTATGGGAGAAATAGGTGCGCGAGCAAGGGGATTAGCTTAAGTTAACGTCTGCTCCTCAAGTCGCTCCTATGAGATATTTGCAAAATGTTTTGGCAAAAATTGCTTTGCGAGGTATTTTTGAAAATTTGTTTTGAAAAACTGTCATTCTCTGTTATAGTCTGTGCTTGATTTTGATAAAGTTCAATTTTACCTGTGCCGTGCGGCTAATGCCAGAGATTGTATCTCTGGGTAGGGAAGCGTCCATCTCGGCGTTACCCAGAATATTCAGCCATTCCTAATTTGCGTGCCTTGCAGTGCAGGCTTTGGATGGTGTCGTTTGTGTACGTGCTTGGGTGGGAATAGCACAAATCAAATCGCCTTAAAGAAATTGATTCGTAAATAACGTAGTTGTGAATCATGTCTTAGTCTGGCAACATAATAAACCCCCCAGACCTGTCTGGTTTAATTTTTATCTATTGGTTGTATGAATATTTGGTTGTATTTATTTTGGTTCCTTTTTTTTTTTTTTACACATTGTGCCAGGGAATTTTGATTTGGAGAGAGGAATACCTTTTAGTGTGAGGCTCGCTTTCTTTTCAGTTTGCCGTCAGATACCCATTTTACTCAGGGCGGGTCAATTCTTTCTGATATTGTCATGTTTCTGTTGCGTTTTCGTTGGTTACACCATTGCTTTATGAGTAGAAAAGTGAAATATTAGTTGCAAAGGTTATGGAGGACTTAAATGCTGTTGAAATCAGTCCCAAAATGTCACCTCCTCATTACAGAGAGAAAATGTTCTCGATGTATTTTTTCCGTAATCTGAATTTCCTGGGATAATATAATTTTAATGTGAAACATATTAGAAAATCTTACTTTATTAGGCGGAAGTCACATCCCGCTTAAAAATAAACCAGAAACAGTGGATCAAGGGCATTGTGTTTAAGTTTCCATAAAATGATTGACCTTTGTTGTGACAGATGCAAAGGCAGATGCAGCCTGCATTTTGATACAGAAACCAAATCCTGAAAAAGGGCAGTTTTTCCCAATATCTGGGGTTTTGCTTTTGATACAGAATTACAAAACAATTCAGTAAGATTTGTGAAGCTTTTAGCCTCAGACTTTCCCCTTTTTTATGGATTATTTATACAAACATTTTTAGTATTCTCAGAAAAATAAGCAAATTTGAAATTCTTTCTTCATGAGAGATAACTGTAAAAAAATGTTCTTTTAATCTTATTGTATTAAGAGGACATTTCTTTCTGAAGAAAACCAATCACTTTGGGATGGGGAAAAAGAGGCTACTGATCAAGACCAAGGGAAAAAAAACCTCCAAACACCTCTTAAGTGGTTTCAACATTATTTTAATGTTTGTATCGCAATGGCTGCAAATTCTGCCTTCAAGATGCGTTAGAGAAGCTGTGGGATTTTAGTGCATAGGATCAGAAAATACAAATGCTGTCATAACGGGTGTCATGGGTTGTGCAGAGCAGAGCGAGCAAATCACCTCTGTGGTTGGCACCCATTTGAGGTGGAAGTGGAGGGGACCTGGGCACCTGCACACTGAGACAAATGCCACCTTGCAGGGTGCTCTTCCGGGTAACTACCGATGATGCTTTTACCCTCCCTGCTTTGGTGGTCCCAGGACCGCTTTTCTCAGGTGATGATTATTTTTTTCCTCCAAGTCAGACACCTTATTGGAAAATGGGCGTTTGCTGCGCAGCAGGCAGAGCGGGCAGCTTACCAGGGTCATGCTGCTGGCCAGCGTGGCTTCTTGTGGCAGTGGGTCCCATGGTTGGCACAGGAGGATGAGCTCGATCCCACTGGCAGCAGAGCTCTTGCAACCCCAGCTTTGATCTGTAGCAAAGCGATGTGTCTGCTTTTGGTGAAGCAGAAGCTGCTTTCCCAGCCCTGGGACATGCTGCTCAGGGTGGCACCTCTGACACTGAGTGCCCCGTACCTGCAGTACAAGGGTGGATAGCAGCCTGTGTGGCTTGAGTTTGCCAGGCCTCTGCAGCTGCTTTTTTGGCTGGCTGAAATGGAAGGTGAATTTAAAGGCTTCCTTGGTGGATGAGAGCTGTCCCCTTTCCCGTAGTGAGCTTTTTCCAGCTTCTTGCTGAATGCATCCATCGTGGTGCTGCGATTGTGCACACACACATCTCTGGTCGAATTGCTTTATTTTCTTTCGGCTTTACTAAATGAGCTGGTAGCAGGCAGTGGGTGCCAGCTCCGGGCACCCCGCTTCCACTAGACCTGCTTCACCCCATGGATGCACCACCCACCGGAGCTGCTGGGGTATCACCCATGGCAGAAGCAGGTCGAGGTGTCAGTGGCACATCCCACCCTGCGTTTCGGCAGAGACCCACAGGGATGTGACCATGGCAGCAGTCATGTCTTCACAGCCAAGGCCAGGTCTGGGGATAGGGGTGGTCATGGCCCCTTCCCCAGCAGCCCTAATTCCCAACCAAGCAAATTCACCGATTCCCTCGCCATTGCGTTTTGCTCAGTGTTTAGACCCGAGGTTACAGGGGACCTACCACGGGGAGAAGGAGAGAGGAGAATGCAGCTCTCCTTGATTTTAATCGGGGTTGAGGTTTAGCTGAAGTGAAAACAGATCGGGAGTGACAGTTTTGGAGCCTGCTGTCAGGGTCTGAGCGCGGCGCGG
Organism: Actenoides lindsayi; assembly: GCA_025331215.1. NCBI lineage: Eukaryota > Metazoa > Chordata > Aves > Coraciiformes > Alcedinidae > Actenoides > Actenoides lindsayi. Next base: position 37,149 of record WTSP01001739.1, on the reverse strand, counting down.
CAGCGATCCACCTCCGGCCGCCAAGGGCCTCTGTCCTCCTCCTCGCTGGCCGAACCCAGGGAGAGCCACCACTGCCGAGCGTGGATGGGGACCGTGCAGCCCTGCTCCACCGCTGGCACAGCTGCCAGACAGCTATGTCGCACACCACCCATGTATCTTTCTTCCTTGTGGTGCTTTTGGCTGGGGGCAGCGTCAGGCAGGACGTGGTCTTGTGGTGGCCACTGAGCGTGGACTCACCCCCCTGCCTTCTCCAGCCCGAGCAAATGGATGCTTGAAAAAGGAGAGGTTGGGTTCGTGCCACATCCCAACCAGTCTGATGGGTTGATTAGTTGTTTAGTCTGAAGAAAAGGAGCGTGAGGGGAGATGTTATTGCTCTCTACAACTACCTGAAAGGAGGTTGTAGAGAGGTGGGTGTTGGTCTCTTCTCACAAGTCACAACTGATAGGACAAGAGGAATGCCAGGGGAAGTTTATGTTGGACATTAGGAAAATCTTCTTTACCAAAAGGGTTATCAAAGACTGGAACAGGCTGCCCAGGGAGGTGGTTGAATTGCCAGCCCTGGATGTATTTAAAAGCTGTCTAGATGTGCTGCTCAAGGATATGGTGTAGTGGTGGCCCTGGTAGAGATAGATAACAGTTGGACTTGATGATTTTAGAGGCCTTTTCCAACCATAGCCATTCTGTGATTTTGTGATCCACTCGGTCCTGACCACGTGATGCCAGTTGTTTCTCCAAGGCAGGGAGAGACTCAAGGGTCTCCCTTCTTGTGTCTCCCATCAGTCTTCCATTCCCAAAGAGCATCTATGACCAGGATGAAATTCATGGCTTTAGGCTTGTGGAGAAAGGGCACAGGCAGAGCGCTGGATCCAGCCCTGAGCCTGGAGGAGCTGGGATTTGTGGACCCAGACTGGTTGTGGCTCCCCGGCCAGTCTTGCTTTATCCCCATGCATTTTGCATGGAGAGGACCAGCAGAATGATGCTGTACCCAGTCTGTCCCATATGCCTCCAGCATGATGGTGGCAGGGATCTGCCTGTTTCCCCATCCCTGGATCAGGAGGGGCTAGGAAGCACCCCAGGTGCATTGAGAAGTTTGGTGGCATTCACAAGAGCAGCTCCAACCCCCCCCCGTCTTTCCTCCTGCATGGTATGGCATTGGGCTGACATCTACTTTAAAAAATAAAAAAAATTAAAAATCAGCTAAATCAGTTGGTTTTTGTAGAGACTGAGCATGGTCAAAATAAAAGGCTTCTTGCCTGTCTTGACATGGCACCTCCTGTTTTTGTGCTCTGGGTTGGTCTGTCTGTCTGCCCACTGGCACCTGGACAGACCCTTCCAGGGCAGCCCGTGCCCTGTGAGCCTTGTCCCTGTTTCCAGGGATTAAAGAGAGAGAAATGGAGATGGGATGAGATGAGGCCGTAGATTGCTTCTCTCTCAGGATGAAGGGATTTGTGGACTGCCCCCAGATCAGTAGATTGAAAACGGAGGGAAATAATTGGGATGATGCTGCCTGCGGGATTAAAGCCATGGCAGCCAGCAGGCTCTGGAGGAGGGGAATGAGGGGGGTTGTGGATGCCTGCTGCTCTGAGCTGCAGGGAAGTGCTCCTGGTTACATCCTCATCTGTTTCAGAGGATGCACTGAAAGCAGATACCCCCTTGGTCCCTGCTCTCCTGGATGCCTGAAAGGCTGTGCAGCATGATGGGCCAAAGTGGAGAGAGAGATGAGGGGACAGGAGGCCATGTCCCTGGTGGCTGGATCAAGAAAAATAGTGGTGGGTGGGTTTGATGCTTCCTCTGCAGATGTGGCCACGCATGCGTTCATGCAGCAGCGGCATAGAAACAGCACGGGCAAAAGTCTTATGCTTGTGAAGTCCATTCAGCTCTTTTAGGTGAGGTCTGAGTTACCCCCTCAAGGTTATGGTTAAGGCCGTGCAGTCCCTGACGTGGCAGCGGGATAAATGTGCCCACCGCCTTCTGCTTTCCCGAGGCTCTGGAGGTGCTCTCCTCTCAGCTGCTCCCCCCCAGTTAAAAGGATCCAGGAGAGTGCCTGGAACTCTTTGCAGAGCTGTGCCCTCTCATTTGCAGGCTGCTGGAGGACAAGCAGCTTGTCCTCCAAGGTCCACACAGCTCCCTGTGGTCTCTTCTCCTTTATGAGCAGCCAGCATGGACCTGTGGTCATGAGCATCCTTTTCTGGGTGTCCTTTGGCCTTCCTCTGAAGAATGGCATGTAAAACTGGCACATAGGGGACTGCTATCTGATTGTCTCATCTCTTGATCTCTGGAGCTGTGTCTTTCCAACTCTGGCTGAATTGGCATCCTTTGGGAAAGACATGTGTCCTTTGGCGTTGACGCATGGCCCTGGCAGAGCATGCCTGGCTCATCTGTTGAGGCATGTCTAAGTGTCTCCTCACTCCTGTTCCTTAGCCTCTGGCTGGGAGGAAAAGAGGCTAAATTGGGTGCATCCCTGAAGGACTGGGCTGTAAGTGCAGTTGTCCAGCAGAGATGAGCTTTATTTGCAAATAAGCAAATGTTTGTAAGATTTAAACAATGAGGACTGGCAAAATGACATTGTCACAAACAGCAAATGGCTGTGGGGAAGCTCTTTTCCAGTGCTTGACTTGTATCTTTATTGCAGTTTAAGTCCCTCGCTCCAGACCGTTGCCTTCTCTGTCAGCACCCCACTGTCCTGCAGAGCCTTGGTTCCTCCAGCCCTTCCCTGTGGGCCATGTTTGCTGTCCCCAGGGATCTGATGTTGCTCTCTGCTGGCTGGATCTCCTGTGAAGACCCACCTCATCATTCTTGGTTTCCTCCTGCAGATCCTGCAAGTTGTGTTGTCACTCCCAGCTCTTCTCTGTTTCTGTGTGCTTAATTGCACACGGCCAAGCTCGGTACTTTGCCTTGCTGAACTGCATCTTATTTTCTCCCCTCTGTCAAGCTTGCTTTGGCTTCCTCCTGTGCTTTCCAAGAGCTTTCTGAACCTGGGTCATCACCTGGAAGTTTAACAAGAGTACCACTGATAAATGTTTGGGGGGGATTTAGAGCATTTCCCAGCCATCTTCAAATGGTTTTGGCTGCCCCAGGCATCCCTGTCTTTCACGACAAGGTAGGACAGTATTAACAGCTTTGTTACTTCCACTCCTGTACTACCAGTTAGGACATTTCCTCACTCTGTGAGGGCTCATCCCAGGGCATGTTTATTGCTGGTGCTTGCAGAAATGCTGCATGAGCTGCCCTGGCCCCCTTCACGTCACATGAATTTCTCCGTTCTCCAGGGGCTCGGTCCAGCCACTTTCTGTAACACTGCTAGTGGTGCTTCCACTGCACATTCAGGAGTGCAGATATGGAGCATGGCACTGATGTGGTCATCTTCCCGGCCTCTGCAGTGCAAAGTGATGTTGTTTCAGCTAATTCATGAAAGCTTGGGGATTTTTTCCTGTCGCTTGGGTACTGTAGCAGAATCCACCCCGCTCTGCAGTGCTGAGCCCCCGGTCAGGGTCCAGGCTGGGGGTGCAGTGCAGTGGTGCTGGCTCTGCCTTCCTGAGATGACCAGGGCACCTGGGCTGAGTGGACGCTGAGCGGACACTGAGCCAACACTTGATCCTTGCTGGTCCATGAGCAGCATCTCTGGGGCCCTCCCTCCCAGCCTTTCCAAAACATTGGCTTGGACATGGAGGGACAGCCATTATTTCAGGAGAAAACTGTAATGGATTGTTGTTATCTGTTCTTTGATCCCCTGGCAGATCAAAGGTGACAGAGTGGCCTGAAACAATGGTTCAAGACCTCCATCCTGGAGAGACTGGCTGGGGAAAAGCTGCAGCTTTGTTCGCTAGCCTTCGCACAAAAGACTGCAGTAATGGCACCGCCGTTGCGACAAAGCCGGTCATTCTCCTTGGACCGGGCTTGCCTGAGAGGCGGTGGAGACTAACACCATCTGACGTGTGGGGCCCGATTCTGATTTCACGCGTGGTTGCGCATCCCTGCACCAGCTGTGCCAGGGTTGCACTTCTGGGGGCGGCTGCTGCTGGTCTTGGTTAACTGTTGAGGTGCAGGAGGCTGCGGTGAACCACACAGCGCTCAGAGGATGAGCAAGGACTCTCACTGGACATCCCTCCCTGGGTTTCCAGTGGCCATGGACTGGAGCCAGGGGTTTGTGCTACCCTTTGTTGTAGAGACTTGCCAGCTTTCCTGGACTGTGCTGGAGGTATGTGGTGCTGCATTTCTATTCCTCGGGGTTTATCCATCAGGTCAGAAATCTTTCTGAAATTTGTGAAACCCCACTGAAAACCTACAAACGTAAAGTGGGTTCAGCAGAGGCAAATGAGGCTGGTATGGCCAACACCCAAAGCAGGACTCACAGCCTGATACCAGCTTGTGGATGCCCCAGATGAAGCAGAAACCCAGGAAAGCAGATAGAAATTTCCTGGAGGAAAGAGCAGGGTTAGCACAATTTTGGGCTGCTGAGAGCAGAGGTGTGTGTTTCTCTGGGATGTGTCTGAGCCCACCATGGTGTGACAGGGCTGGAGCTATGGGTCATCATACTAGTTGCTCCTGAGCTTTAGCTAGCACTAATATCTAGAGACAAAATTTCTCCCTGGAGGGCCCTGGAAAACCAACCCTGCTCTCTAGGGGGCAAAGGATCTCAGGAGAAAGCCATGCTGACATGAAGGGTTGTAGGAAAGGCTTGTTTAGGAAATACAGAAAGGTCCCACGAGTTGTAGCCAGCAAAGAGGTCTGTGGAAGAAGCAGGATTTAGAAGACTACCTGACGCATGGAGGTGGCAAACAAGGCAGCAGGAGAGGTTGCTCTGATTAGCCCTGACACTGAATTTGTGTGCAGAGGAACTAGCAGAGCAGAAGGAGGACAGGAGGGAACAGAGGATCCAAAGGAAGGCACATTTGCATCCTCACAACTGTAATTGGGACAATTAACATAGAGGTGATGGAGACTGGAAGAGCCCTGTGATGCACACAAACAAGCAAGGAGGTGAAGGCAGCTTATAATTGCTCATCAGGAGCCCACAGGTGACATCCTGAGCCATGTGTGGAGACATCTGACCCAGAGAAGAGCAGGGAAATGGGACCAGGTGCTGAGAATGAAGCTTCCAGAGATGCCTGCTGTGTGGGAAACAGAAGGGACATTTGTCTCCCGTGATGCATGGAAAGATCAAGGGCAGGTGAGAAGCAGGGATATACTGCTGGCTGGTGTACCAAGGTAGCATGGGTCATCTTGTTTGCTTTTTTGGTTGGAGGTATCTAAAACATTTCTGCTGCAGCTGGAGAGTAAGAGCAGGAAAGGTCAACCAACATGACTACAGTGTGTGGAAGATGGAAGCAGCTGGAAATGCAGTTTTATTGCAAAATGACATTTGGTGTCACTCACGTAGATGGTGCTACTGTCCTCTCAAAGCTTCATCTTCAGGCAGACGAAGGCTGCCGGTGGCCGATGTGTTTCCATTTGGAGCCTGGGTTTAAGGGAACGCTTGACTTTGGTTTTCTGCCATGGCATTTTTTCTCCTTCCACCCCTGTCCTGACCTGGCCAGACTGTGTTGTCGTCATAATCCTGAGCTGGCTGCATCGCGGTGCTTCCCAGCCACTAAAACGCAATGCTGAAAATCGCCGGATTAGATCTTAATGGCAGGATCAAGCCACTGGGAGATGAGTGGGGAAAAAGCTCCTGCTTACCGACAGGCAGTGCTTCTTGGGAAAGCAAGTAAGAAAGCTGAAAAGGTCAGAAAATCGTCTTCTTTCCTGTCTTTCTCTGCTTTTCTCTACATTTAACCCATCTTTCATTTTCCAAGGGTCAGAAAATGCTGGTCTGAGCTTTGTGAAGGGGTGAGAGGTCGTAGGCATTTAAACATTTCCTCCCTCGCAGTGGAAAATGTTGTCTTGAGTGATGGACTGTCTGGCCAAGATGTTAATCCCTAACATGAAAGTCTGCCAAGCACATTAGAAATCTGGGCTATGCCATAGTGTATTGCAGTGTGCTGAAGGATACTGAAACTTTGAGGTCATCTTCAACACCTGGCTTTCTGCTGGTGGGACTCCTGAGACACTGAAGAGGATGGGAAGTGCATTGGATGTTTTTCAGGGTGGCATTGCTGTTGAGCAACCACCAAGATGCTCCAGGCTAAGGTCTTGGGGGTGGTCCTCTGGGGCAGGTGGAACAGCATCCGCATACAGACCAGTGCCCTGGTCACCCTGCTCTTTACCTACACAGGCCTTCAAGGTGCTGGAGTTTATCAGCCTGCACTGACCAAATCTGTCAACAACATGCGATTTGCTGGAGGTTGTGTGATGGGTGATGGGGTTGACAGAGACTTTCTTCTTCGAGGTTGCTTGGCAGTGCTTGTGAGCTTTCCATCCAAACCTTTCAGAGAGGGGGTGCGTTATGCTTGTGGGAAATTTTTTCACTCAGTTGCCTTCTCTGTGTTTTTTTCAGACAGTTTGAACAAAACATTGCTCTCCCCTAAAACAAATACCAAGATGAAATAATAGAATTTGGTCTTGGTCACACTGATGAGAATATTCCATGACAAGATCTACCAAATAAACCTTTCCCTTCTTAACCTGTCTTCTGGCAGGACTGTCTGTCCCAGAGGAACCAGGGTGACTTTATTGCAGACAAGACAGACCTTGCCTCTGGAGTTGGGGTCTACAGTAGCAGTAGCAATGGTAGTGCCCAAGCAAGAGGAACAGCTTTGTGATGGAGCTTGTTTATGAGAGCCTCAGCCACTTTCTCCAAAATGCAAGCTGCTGCTGCTGCATCCCAGAGTGGTGAGGGTTGTCTCAGGGGAGTTGTTCCCCAGTACCAGCAGCAGATGCCTTGTCTCTCCGATGGGCATTTGGAGAGGAGGCTTAGGCAGCGTTTGCTGGAGCTGCGCCGCAGGACTCGCTCGCGCGTGTCTAACATGTCCAGGGAGCCCGAGTGAATGCATGGGAGGAGGAGGAGGAGGGGCAGGGGGAGGAGGAGGAGGAGGCGGTGGCTGAGGAGGTGGAGGTGGAGGAGGAGGAGGGCTGGATTCAGCAACCGTGGAGCCAGTGATGTCTCCTGGCCCCTGCAGGGACACTGTCTCTGCCTGAGCTCAGCTGAGCCTCCTGCTATTGCCTGTCCAGAGGGGCCTGCAGGGATCCCAGTATCCACCTTTCCAGCTCCCGTTTGGCAGCCAGGCTGGACAAGAAAGTCCAGCCCAGAGCTCAGTCTCCCTCCTCCTTTTCTGCTTCATGTGCCTTTTCTCATCTGGGCAATGATCATGGTATTAAATTAATTTAATACATGGTGTTCAGAATTTCCCCAATTAGAAGGTTTGACTCAAATTTTAAGAGACTGTCAGTATTTGTGAGGAATAAGCAACCATAAAGGCAAAAGGACCAGCTTAGACAATCATTCCAACCTCTAAAAAGCTGGAAAGGCGAAAAAAAAATCTGAGTGTGTATGTTTGCACATGGGGAAGAGGAGTCTTTCTGCTGCTCTGGGTTTCCAGATTCTCCATCTTCTCCTTGGTCACGGATGCCTGAGCTGCTTTTTTCAGACATAGGAAATTTCTGATAGATAAAGGAAATTTCCTAGAATTTAATTAATTTAATCTCAAAACCAAGGGAGAAGGAAGAACCAGATTGCTTTGATGATGCTTTCTCTGAGCACTGTCCCAAAAGGTAGTTGCTTTTAAAAGGCCTGTTTATTCTTCGGTGGGATCATCCTTTGGAAAGATGTTACCTGTTTGTTTTGGAGCAGATCAGCACAGGGCACTGTGCTGCCCACTCTGCAGAGCTCCCCTCGCTGTGGTGCAAAGACATTTGGCTGCTCCCCACGATGGCCATGTGTAGGAGGATGCTTCTCTGGTCCTCTGCCTTCAGTTGCCCCGGCATGATGCTGGGCAGAGCCTCGCTTGGTTCACAGTGCAGCTTCTACTTTAGGGGCAAACTCGACATTTCTGTCTCCTAATGCTGCATCTTTGACCTCCATGGATCTGCACCTGCTTTGTGCTGGGCTGGAGTTCGGCTCTGGATCTACTCTATCCGCTGGACTGAATGTAATGGTGTCCTCAGGGCTTTCAAGTAGATGTACAAAGAAGCCATTTCAAAGCTGCTGTGAACTAGGCAGAATACGATGGTGAAGAGGAATGGTCTGAGATAGGTCTCTCTTCAGGCAGGGAATGCTCTGAAATGTTCAAAATGGCGTTTGGGGGATAATTTTTCCCAGCCCTTTGTCTGTGAAGAATGAAGGCTTTGGAGGGAGGCACACGCCCAGGGTAAATGCCCTGGCTCTATTGTTCCCATCATTTCCACTGAGCTCATGAACCCCCATATAAAAGACTTACCTTTCACTAGTATGATTAAGAAAAGGCCAATGTAGCTTTCCTGCTCACTGGAGCATGAAGCGTGTTTAATTTAATAATGCTGATAAATCTTAAAGCCAGGAGCATTTGGCTAACACATGACCCACTTTTTCAATCAATTGGAAACATTTACATAACGGCCTGATGCAGGGTTCCTCCTGTGAGGGATGTGGAGCAGGGGATGTCAGATGCCCCTGTGATAAGCGCTGCCACTGTAGGGCATTTGGTGAAAGCAAAACAGCCAATTTGTCCAGTCCTTAGTGGGTAAGTTGTGACCCACCTGACTGGGGCTGCCAGCTCTCCTGCTGCCTCAATGATGGCCCTGGGTTTAGAGCATCCAGGGCACCCAGATGGGCTTTGGGGTCCATTACCCTGGTGGCCATGTCCAGTCGTCTCCAGGGTCCCACCCTTGCCTGTCAGCTCCCAGCTGTGGGGCTGGCACCTTGGGCTGTAGCTTCCTGGTCAACTGTGTTTGGGCAGCTTGCAAAAGAAAACCCTTGGAGTGGTGTGCAGGGCAGGGTGGCTTTGTGAGCACTGCCTCTGCATGTCATGAATGCCACTGCCTGGGGATACACCTTGACCATCAGCTGTGAACAGCCTCTACCTTCCTCTGGCTGTGCTGCCAAAAGATGCTCATCAGCTGAGAAGGGGAGTTGGACCCCTGTGTTGGCATGCACCAGCCTCGTGAGTGGATGCAGTGGTGTCATGGCTTTGATTCTTTCCCTGGGGCAGGGCTATGTTATTCCTGGGGCAGGACATCCCTGGGGATGGTTGTCCCTGTGTGCAACGGGGGCACCTCTGCAGTGTGGGCACTTGTCTCCTGGCACATCAGGAGCACTAGCAACGCTGACCTCCACAAATCAGCCTGTTCAACGTTTTCATCCTTGCCTCCCATGCACAAGAGTCAGCCTGCGGTTAACTAATGCAATTGGTTTTGTATTTTCCTTTATTTTTCACCTGGAACAGCCTCAGTCTTGAAAGAGAAAATTCCTGATCTTGCATGTTGTGCTATTGCGTCTCAGCCCATTCCCATTACTCTGGTCCCCAGTGTTGTCATCTTCTTCCTGAGAAATATTCTTCTCCTCCCACCCTTGACAGTGCATTTTGGTTTGACATCTTAAACACTTTTCATTTCTTACCTTTCTTGTGAGGATTTTACTTTTTTTTTTCATTTGTAACATCCAACAACCTCAAGGTCAGTGTTTGCACGTAGGTTATGAACAACCTCGTTCCTAGTGAGCTGGTCTCCTGTTATCTCAGTGGGAATACCATCTCCCTTCTAACCATGTGGGTTTTATCCTTTTTGTGTTTCATAATAACCTCTTGGAAGAGTTTTTACAACAAACCTACCTCCCCACCATGGTTTGTGCATCACTGCATGTTTATTCATCCTAACTGCCTCTTTGCATTAAGGTAATACTTGGGAATTGGTTTACCTCCCATTTTTTGGTCACATAAGTCCCCATCTGAGCAAAGGAAAATGCCAGATGCTCATGACCAGGATGAAAAATCTCCCATCTGATACATACTGAGGGATTAAATAACATGGGAGAATTGCTCCAAATCTCTCGGTGTTACACACAGAAGGATGCTGGCACCTCCCTCTGAGACAGGACCTGTCTCCCCATGCTGTAGACTGCAGAGACATTTCATATGCTGAGTCCTCACACAGAGATACTTCTAAGGAGGAATCAGGAAAGAAAAAGGATCTGTTATCATTCTGCATTTTTCCCCCCTCCGCCTTCAAAACGTCAGTGGCATTTTTCCCTCTAGAGGGCAGATGAGGAAACAGAGAGAATGGGGAAGGAAAGGAACATGACAGCATCAGGAAAACTCAGAGGTTTTGTTAGATACATGCAAAGCATGAATGGCTGGGAATGGCGTGGTCCTGAGATGCAGCACCCAGCTAGGGTGCTCACAGGTTGGGATGAGAATGTGGACATGTAGTGATCGGGACACCAGCTCCACGCTTCCTGCTCTGTGCTCCTGGGGTCTGATAGGTATTTCCTGGTTACTGGAAAATGGAAAACTAGCTTTTGATTTTCGGAGTGCCCATTCACACTTGAAATGGTGAATTTTGGTTTGATAGATAAGTGCCCTGGGTCTTTTAAAGTCCTAGTTCAGCCTTCAGTCTTTGGCCAAGTTGCTCCACCAACTCCCTGCTCCTGCATCCACATTCTTAGCTGGGCACAGCTGCTTTTCAGTTCATGCAGGTGTTGGGTGACCATCTGTCTGGGCCACCTTGGATGCTTGCATCTTTGCTTCCGCAATGGCCTTTGTGTAAAGCTGGTGGCAAAGCCACAGCAGAGCTACAGGCTCTTCTTGGGCTTTCTTCCAGTGCGATCCCTGCAGTGAGCTCGATCTGCATCCACTAAGGTTCTCAGCCCACAGCATCTCCCCACAGCTCCTCCACATGTGGCTTTCCTGTGCTCTGCTACTCTGCAGAATCCATCCTTTGTCAAGCAACCTGCCTGTGTTGAGAAAAAAAAACCTTTCCCCCTCTCTGTCCCCAGGTGATACGGCCGTGGTGCTGTCTCCTGCGCCAGGGCTGCCCTCCCAGCTAACACACATCTCCCATCCCTTGGTAGGAAATGGAGTCCAAGGTCTCCGAAGGCGGTCTGAACGTCACACTCACCATCCGGCTGCTGATGCACGGAAAGGTAAGGGGCTCTCTGCAGGGGGATGTCCTCACCGCTCCCTCTCCCACCTCCACTCCAGCTGTGCATGTGTCTGGCCAGCTCCATGTGCCACCTCCCCAGTCCCAGACTACTGGGAGGAGGTGTTCTCCTGGTGATGGGGAGAGTGACGTGGCGGAATGGTGTTCCTGCCCACTCTCATTTCTGCCCCCAACCCTGTCCTTCTGCTGGGCATAGTGTTCCTTTCCTTCATTAAGGGGTTGGGCTGGATTGCCTTCATATTTTCTAATGTTGATTCCTTTGTGTTTGTTGTTTTTTTTTTTTATTGTAGGAAGTTGGAAGCATCATTGGAAAGGTAAGGACATCTTTAAGTGTGTATTTAATGCTATTTCCTGCACGATTTGCTGCCTGTGGTGTGGTAGATGCCAGTCACCTCTTCCCTGCAATGTCCCTTCAGTGTTTGGTGTGCCTGAGCTTTTCACTGGGTTTGTGAGACAGGAATGAGGGGAGACCCACAGAAGGTTCAAAGACCATTTCCCTAAAAAACCAAAACTACACCAAACTTCTCTAGTGCTGTTTCCAGCTGCTTCATTATGGTGACAAAGGGGTATTTATGACCATGTTGCCCTGATAGGTTAATTAAAGAGATTCATTAAGAGAGATTAAGAAATGTCATGCAAACACATTGAAATTCTAAGGTGCTTCCCTCTGAGGCCACAGGATGCCATTTAGCTTGTGCAGAAATGCTTCACGAGGTGCTCTGCTACCTGGTGCTTGCCACGGTGGTTTGGAAAATCCTGGCTAGACAGGATTGGGTTGATGGTGTTTGCAAAAGGCAGGTGTGCAGTAGCGAAAATTTTCAGTACAAACACCTTCTTCTATCTGCTTGCGCCTTATTTTTCCATCAGCCTGTTCAGCCCTGGAAAGCTTCACAGTTATACCTGCTTTTTATCTGGATATACTAGATCCTCTATAGGTACTAGATAACTGTTCTTCAAAGGCACTCTGAAGTGCTAGCTTTACACAACATCTGATGAGTCGCTGAGCTTTCTCCATGCATTTTTCCTCCTGGTAGGAAATGTAGAAAGGGAGTGAGGTGGAGGCTGGAATTGTGCTTTAGAAGCTGTTTTGTCTGTCACGTCATACAGACACAGGGAGCAGGGCGATGACGGGTTACACCCTCAGCTCTTCAGCTGACCGTTGTGTGGGGATGGAGGGCCAGGCAATGCAGAGCTGCCTGAATGTTTTCCTATGTGTTGCCACATATTAGAGAGGGGTGTGTTTGGAAGGGATGTTTCAAAGATGGATGTCTTGAATTTTTAGTAATAGTCTGTGTTTCTGCTTCTGGTTTCAGAAAGGAGAGACCGTGAAGAAGATGCGTGAGGAGGTGAGTGACTCTGCTCTGTAGTAGAGTTTGAAGGAGGAGGGGAGAGGAGAGGGAAGGGCCGTCAGGCTGTCCCACCCAGCAGCATGCAGCAAAGCAGCCAGAGCTGCACACTGCACATGCAGTAACTCTCAGGGTGAGGACATGCAAGCCAGATGTCCCCAAGAGCTCTTTGGTCCAGTTTTCTCACTCCCTACCCAAACAAACTCCTGTCACATTTAATGGGAATTTTCCAGAGCCAAGAATTTGCTTTTAATGAAACACTGAAATTAATTCACTTGTAAGATGTTTGGGTTTGTCCAAGGTCTTTGTGCCTGCAGCTACTAAGGGGTTATCAGATCAGTAAGCAACACTCTGCTTTTTGCAAGCAATGATCCCATGAGCAGATCTTGCCTTGATCTTGTAGGTTTGCATTGGAATAAAACACCCAAAACAAATTTGTGGAACCTCTTTCTAAGGGTCAGGGTAGGGCAGAGATCTAAGCACCATGGGGGCCAGGGATGGGAATTTTTAAGGTTAGATGGGATATCAAGAGGCTGGCACAGAGGATGATGAAGGACCAGATCGGGACAGAACCTGACCCAGAGGAAGGGCTGTGCCTTTGGTGCATCCCCCCAAGTTGCTTGGCTGTGGCTATTCCAGGGCTTGTCTTCTCTTTCCAGAGTGGAGCAAGGATCAACATCTCGGAGGGAAACTGCCCTGAACGAATCGTGACCATCACTGGCCCCACTGATGCTATCTTCAAGGCTTTTGCCATGATTGCCTACAAATTTGAGGAGGTGAGAAACGTGAGACCTTTTTCCCAGGATGGAAGAGTAGAAGGGTCTTCATCCAGACTCTTGGATGACCCAACAGCCCAGCAGAGCTCTGATGTGCCTGCTGCCTGGGCCAGCACTGCAGATGGCCCTGGGTACCTCCAACCCATGCTTGCCTTGTCTGGACTTAACACAACCTTGGCACAAAACCTTCCAGACATCTCTAACTAGGCAAGAACTGAGCTTCAGAGGTCTGTCCCAGAAGTTTCTCAGTTAATTAACTGCCGGGATGTGCAGTGATGCAGCTGCAGAGAGATACCAGCCACAGTCTGGTGGACATGAGCCCTCGTTTCTTGCCCAAGGCATTTGGGTTGGCCTGGATGGCAGGCATCTGGTTGGGTACCAAGGGCTAATGTGTTGTACTCTTCCTTCCCAAGGACATAACCAACTCAATGAGCAACAGCACTGCTACCAGCAAACCTCCGGTGACACTGAGACTGGTCGTGCCGGCTAGTCAGTGTGGCTCACTGATTGGCAAAGGAGGCTCCAAGATCAAGGAAATCAGGGAGGTAAGTCAGACTTGGTTTTGTTATCGCACGTAATCACAGCTCCTCAGAGCTGATCTGCGACCACAGGGGAAAGGGGGATCCTTATGCTACTGGCATCATGCATCACATTGCTTCCCAGGACAGTCCTGCTGACATGGGAGCAGCATCCTGTGGGACCTTGCCAGGGCACCGCATCTGAGCTTGTGCGGGGCAGCGCAGCTCTCGGGAGGCGCGTGGCATCGGAGCCGGAGCTGGCTCCAAGGAAAGGCTGTGGGATTTCTCCTCCTCTCTCTTTCTGTCTCCAGTCAACAGGTGCTCAGGTTCAAGTGGCGGGGGACATGCTGCCCAACTCCACGGAGCGGGCGGTGACAATCTCGGGGACACCCGACGCAATTATCCAGTGTGTCAAACAGATCTGTGTGGTGATGCTGGAGGTACAGTCTGTAACAAAGGGGGTAAAGTACATAGGAAAAATACTCAGCTGGTACCACAACAGCCCTGGGAGCTGTGGAGCGTGTCTCTCGTACCCTTCACCACGCGTTGTCGGACCACTTTCATTTCCTGGTACCTCTGTTTGAAGCCCACCCAGTGTGTTTTCCCCACCATTGTCCGCTGTTTCTAGAGTGTCACACTGGAAACCTGCCTGGTTGGGTGCCCCAAAGGAGATGGTTTGTTTTGTATCCCAGGGTGGCTTTGGAAGAGAGCGGTGCCAGAGGAGACCAGGCAGGCTGGAACAGCAGCACTGAGGGTGCTGTAGGAAGGGGATGGGGTCTGCAGCCACTCCACCAAGTGCGTGGATTCCTCTGCACAGGGCTTGTGGTGACCCATGAGGACCATGGCTGGGAGGATGAGGCCAGTACAACCCCTGTGCTGGGGAAGTTGGCACTGGGAGCACAAAGTTGGGCTCCAGTAAGGCACCGCAGAAAAGTTAGTGAGAAAGGCTGATGGAGAGGAGGGCCCATGGGGTGTATGGACGTGTGTGCAGGGTGCCATTTTCTGGGAGAAATGCTGATGAGCAGAGCCTGAAGATGACTTCCATGGAAAGATGCTGCTGTGCCAATGGCTTATTGCCAGAGATGACCACAGTCACGTGCCCCATGTCCACACCTGCTAACTCAGATGGGAGAAGATCCAGGAGGAAATCCTTCAGGACACAGGACAGTGACACTCTCCACTCCTGGTGCCTTACAGAGGTAGAAAAGCACAGACCAATGTCAGGCCCCCCTGCCTGGCTGCACAACCTAGAGACCTCTGCCCTTTCATGGCAGGGAGGAGTGCATTTGCTGCTGCAGGAGCTTCAGATGAGGACAGCAAGACTTGGTGGAGAAGAAACAAATCCAGCCTAAGCAGCTTCAGTTTTGCAGCAGCGCAGCTAAGGAGGAATTGCCACGAGCCACGTTACCCACTGCTGCTGGTAGTGATGCTCGGGAGGGTACGCTGTGCTGCCAAAGGAGGTTACACTCCAGGTTACACTCTGAACCACAGCAGAGATGGGCCTGAGGTGATGATTGTAGGTGTGTTAGAAAGTCTTCTGTGGCTGCTATTCTCACTAACCAAAACAAAAGGTGCTGCTGCTCTGTCTGGCTTAACAATGGGAAAGAGAAAAACTCCTGAGTTTTCTTGCAGTCTGAACTCTGGGAAGTCTCCTGACTTGAACAGTTCACAGAGATGGTCCTTACAACCTTTCAGTCTGAAATTGTCTTGTGGTAGAAATCCTCACTCATCCCCTCCAAGATCTGTAACGCAAGAAAAAAAAAAGCAAGTTTGTGATTAAAGAGGCTGTGCTTTGATCGTACAGCTTTCTTGCAGACCTGTGCTTAGCAGGAAGATCTGGATATGCCACTTGGCTGTAAGTAGATGTCTAGAAGAACATACAGAAAGAATGAAGAATCTTCCATGAGTATTTTCATAGCAATAACCAGGTCATTTCACTTTGGGTAGAACCAGGAGGCTTTTATTTGAAACCTCTCCTGGTACCTAGAAGCCCCCATAATCTCTTCTATGGCCTGTTGGTTATGTTCAGGAGAAACCCAACAGAGAATATCCCCTGCACCACACTGTGGGGTGCATCACTATGGCTTGATGTGCATCACTACAGATTGTGCTTGGATCTACCCAGGGACCTGTCAGGCCACAGCAGAGAGAAGCAAAGATGCCCTGTCCAGGGGGAGCAGGGCAAGCAAGATGCCCTGTCCAGGGGGAGCAGGGCTGCTCTGGGTCACGCTGCGGCAGGAGGAGGTCTGGGAGTGCACACGGTTGGTGTCTCTGCTGCTGGCATCTGTCTGTCTGCTCACATGGATTGCTACCACCAGGCAGCTCTAGGGTAAGATCTCTGTAAACACTGGTGTTGCCATCTGAGAGGGGTTTCCAGCTTCTGGCTGCTCCAGAGCTCAGCATCCTGGCCAAAGTGATCGCTGCCACTTGTCCCATGAGGGCATGGGAGGTCTTGACCACAATGATGGTGTCTTGCAGCGTCCTCTGCATGGACACCCACATCCCAGGTTGGATGGCAATAAATGAAACCAAGTCCTGAAGGCAACCCTGTTCCAGCAGCGAGGAAGATGAGAGGGGTCAAGGAGTTTAAGCATCATGCTACATCACTCAGATGGGCTGCTCATGATGGCCATGCTCATGATGCCATGACACAGCTCCTCATGCTTGACATGCTGGTACAACTCCAGACAGGCTGTTGATCTCTCTGGAGAGCAAGAGCTCCCTGACTGCAAAGAAAGTCACCACACCAGGCTTCTGGCGTCCAGGGATAAAGAGCCCGGTCCGCATGTGTACCTCCCCATCTTGCTGCACCTTGAGCAGCTCCTCGGGTTGTTTTGAGGAAGGTGCTGCATTCCAGCGTCAGACTTGAGTCTAGACCAGGTGATACAGTTTGTGGAGAGCAGAGTGAAGGCGAAGGAGGCAGCGGAGGTCCGGGAAGTGATTTCAGGGGTCTGTGCCTTGACAGGAGATCTCCTGTACCCCAGGTTGTCCTCACTGTCCATTAAACACTGATTTCCCCCATGTCCTCCTGTCCAGAAACGCGGTTTGCCTGGTGCGGGTGTTGCTGGCAGCGGCCCCGGGGGCCGTGCTCTGTCGGGTGCTTTCTAACGCTCTTTTTGCCGCTGTTTCAGGAAAGCTGTTCTAATGTTCTCTCTCCCTCTCCTTATCCCTTTTCCTAGTCCCCACCAAAAGGTGCCACCATTCCCTACCGCCCAAAGCCCGCCTCCACCCCTGTCATTTTTGCAGGTGGTCAGGTAAGAGCCGACCCGCTTGCAGCCTCCACTGCCAACCTGAGCCTTTTACTGCAGCACCAGCCGCTGCCCGTTAGTGCACTCAGGTTTCTTGCCTTCTGACTTGCATGGTGTCATCCCATCCGTTGTGTGCCACGGCAGGTGGACTGAAAGCTCTTTGCAGAACAGCGGGCGGTTTGCAAGCCCATGCAGACAGCTTAGCTCCTGTGATGGCTATTGGAGGAGAAGGAAAGGGCCAACTCAGGGAAATAGGGTGTTAGCTCTGTCAGGTATTTGTGCACCGAGAAAAGGCTGGGATTTGCTTCATCAGAGCCAAATTTAGTATTTGCCAACAGTTACCAGTGTGAAGGAGAACATGAGAAAAGCCTCACTGAACCAGCGGCCATGACCATGCTCTCACAGTGGCCGCAAGTGTTTGTTTTCTGTCATCCTTAGTCCAAGTACAAATAACTTGGCATAGTTGTAATTTATCTGAGATGGGAGGGGTTTGTCCCAGCCACTCCAGGACCATGCTAAGTATCTGTTCAAAGCAGTGTCCATGAAAGGGTCATCCCCGTCACTGGTGCTCGTCTGGTTTGGAGTGCTGCTTCCCCAAGAAAGGCTGTAACCTCTGCTGCCAATCTGGGTCTCAGCTCTGCCCACAGAGCTCCTGTGTTGCATTCCATTTCCTTCAGTGACACGGTGCCATGCTCGCTCTGCAGGATTTCAGTCATGATGTGGTGTTTCTAGAGACCCTTGGGAAGCGACAGTAGATTTTTAATTTGCAGGATCGCCGTCGCACAAGCATGATGTGGGAGCTGGCTGTTGTTCTGCAAATGAAATTCAGTTCCCACAGCACGTGGTTTATGAAAGAAGAGCAGTTGAGCAGGTGGCTGATTTTAAGGGGAGGACTTGAACCCTCTCTTTTTCCACCTTATCTATAGACATTACCTGGTGACCAAGGACCTGCCTGTAGATGCTACCATGCTGTGGTGCACCAGTATGTAGCAGGAGGGGTACTTTCCCAGGAGCTCCAGCTGCCAGATGGAGCCAGCACTACAAAGCCACAGCTAGTGCCATCCAGAGCAGCTCCACACAAGTTGTTTTGTTTCTCCGCAGCCATAATAAATAGCAGTAGGACAAACTAAGGATGAGAGCAAAGCCCAAAGCACAGGCTATTTCAGGCGGTGTGCTGAATTAGCATCTCTTAGTCATTGCCAGCATCAGGAGGAGCGTGTCATTTGGTCTTAGCAGCTGTCCTGGAAAAGAGCTTTGAGTCCAGCTGCTTGGTGAACTTATCTTCTCAAAAGGGAGAGTAAGATGGAGGTCGCATTTGTCCTGCTGGCAAATGGCTGGTGTCTTGCACAGAAGTGACATCACAGGAAGAAGTGACTGTCTCTGAAATGAGAGCTGTTCCCTGTCGCCCTCGAGGGACCACCAGTGAGCCCCTTGGCTCTGCCCGAGGGATGGCAGGGGGCGGGTGGGCAAAGGACAGCAAGGTGGCAGTCAGTGGTGCTGTGGGGTTCTTGGGGTGTCTTGAACCTGGAGCAGGAGCTCAGCAGGCTGAGGGACGCGGTGGCCAATAGCATCTGTCAAAGGGGTCAGCCCCATCATCCATGTGCAGTGTCAGCCTCTGCAGAAAGGCAGGGATCGTGCAGGCAGGTGCTGTCAGGGTTAGGTTGCCTCTGTCCAAGACACCTTCCTACCTTTAATTTGCTTTTTCTAACCAATTTTCTTTTTCTAATAAAAAAAATCCCCAACAACCAAATTAAACGGCCAGAAAATACTGAACTTATTAGAGCAACCTCTGCCCCGTGGGCACGCTAGTCCCCATTGCACTGGGATGCCAGCAGGCACTGGGACTACCATTTCTGCGTGGGGGCCTTTGCCTCCTTCCTCCTCCAGGATTTTGGGGATTTTCCTCACACAAAGCGGTTTGCTGTTTTTCGAACAATGTGGCAAATTTGCAGGAGGTTCAGAGGTTTGTTGTTTGTGGTTTTTTTTTGCCTGGCTATCTTTACTCTCCCTTTTTAAAGTGTTATCCATCTCTTTTGCCATTTCTTTCAGAATCATCTGAATAATGTGTCAACCAGTGAGATACGTTTTGCTAGCTGGTTAAGTCCTAAATATTGGGCTCTCTAGTGTCTGGCTCTGTCCCCACAGTGATGCTTATGTTCAGGTTATTTACAAAAGAGAAAGGATCACTACAAATGATGGGAAGACCGCTAAACAATTTGCCTGGCAGACATCTGCATGAATTTGTTAATTATAGCTGGCGAAAGGCATTGCAGTGCGGGCAGCCTGTCCTAGAGTCCTCTCGGCACTTGGTGAGACAACAGCAACAGCTGGCTTTCTGCACGGCAATGCCTTTCACCCCAGCACAGCACTGGAATATACTGGGTAGATTAAGGCATGTTGAGAGTTGTGCACCTGAAAATGTGGAGAGACTCACTGCACTGGCTTGTTTTCTAGGCTCACGTTTAGGTGCGAAGGGCAGCGGTGATGTTACCGTGCATCTGCTACACAGATAATTCTGGTTTGATGCGTATCTTTTGTACATCAAAGCCTAACCACAGCCTTATGTTCCTGCTCCATGCAGTTCTGGCACCTTTAAAGAGCTGTTTCCTTCCTTTTGGAAAAGCCAAACTGAGCCCAAGCCCTTGAAGTCAGGTAGCTCAGCATGCTCCAGGTTTGATTGGAGGGGTACATCTCCCTCCCTCCCCAAAGACTTGCTGCCCAGGGGAATTTAATGTGTCACAGGGGGGCTCTTCCCCTGGGCTAGCCAGAGGGGTGCACAGGGCAACTGCTCGCTGCATGACAGGGGCTTCCCTCATCCCCTTCAGCCTCAGAATTTAGCTGGTTAAGTCAAAATTCAATAGCCTGCAGCCTGCTTTCACTGGCAGCGAAGCGAGGGGAGAGGTGTGCGGAAGGCATAATGTTCAGCTCGCTGGTTGTTCAGGGGTAGCACGGGGTCCTGGGCAGAGCAGGGTGGGGGCTGAGCTCCTCTTTAGCCCCTGCATTCACAGAATGTACCCCACATTAGGCAGAACGCGGCAAACCCCAGGGACAACAGTCCCTGTGGAGAGGCATGGGGCTTTGCAGCTGGCTCCTGCCAGCCCTAATAATATCTGTTTTTTTCTTTTGCAGGCCTATACAATTCAGGGACAGTACGCTATTCCACACCCGGATGTGAGTTTTACCATAATTTTTCTTATACCCTTTTATGTCACCCGCATGCTACTGTTAATTCACATCATATTAATATTAGACAATAATATTAATAGCATATTTTCAAAGTAACTGGCCGTGTGTAGTATCTGTAATACCTTGAATAGCCTTTTAACCTGCTAGCACTAAACTTTATTAATTCTGAGGACTTGGCCTGATGCTAAATTGTTTGCATTGTTCAATGCTATCCCTTTGTTCTGAGACAAACAATACTCTATGCATTTTGTGCCTCAACGTGATCAAAACAGGCAAAGAAAGGGAAAAAAAAAAGCAAGACTTTCCTCTCCATTTCACCCTTCTCCTTAAAATGTTGGTAAGCCAAGGGCTTATTTAGGTGATGAGTGCCTTGGTAGGCTGAGAAGCCAGAACTCCAGCGGTGTGTGGTTTCTTGCTTGAAGGCTGGGCAGGGGAACGTGCCTTTCTGGGGGTCCTCCTCTGGGTGACTTGGATGCAGGTGCTGAGGTTGGACAAAAAGCCACCCGCGTCCCCTGGAGGGATGGAGGGGACAGCTGCCTGCCCTGCGCTATTGGACCTCGCCTTGCCGAGGGCTCTGGTGGGAGCCGCATTCCAGACCAGAGCGGTCACCCTGTGTTTGACGTCTGTCTTGCTGGGTTTGGCTCGCTGTCGCCTGGGGTAGGGGCATTGCGGGCACGGTCTCCATTTCGGCTCGCCACTCCTTTGGTGTGGAGACAGACTCTGCTCAGGCTCGCAGAGCTGATGGGTTTTGCTGGTGCTCGGATCCCCCTCCTCTCACTAGGCACCCGTGTCTGGGGTGGGTCAGGAAGCCGCAGCACGTTCACAGGGGGACGTGCGTGGAACAATTGCTGGCTTGTCTGTGCGTAAAAGTACCAACAGAAATAGAAAACAAGTCTATTTTAAAGGATTTCTCTATGAAAAGCAGCAGTGAAGCACTGCAATACCAGCAGCTCCTTGCCGGCAGCAGACAGCTGCTTGGCTTCTGGGGTCGTGGTGACTGACACGTGCTGGGGAGCTCTTGTGAAAAGCTGGCATTTTCTAAATGTGTTTCAGAGGGGATAAAATGCGAGTCCCACTGAAGAGGCCCCTTCTTGCTGGCACAGCTGTGAGCCAGGGGTCCGCAGTGGGGGCTGAGCACAACGAGCTGCTCTGGGGATGCAGCTTAATTGTAACTGGCGTGGTCTGGGTGGAAAGCCTTCTCCAGCCATTCCACATTCGGGAAGTGTATGACATAGCCCGGTGTTCCTTTTCCTGAGAGGTGTTAAACCATGGGATTACTTTTTGCATGATTGAGACTGGGGCAAGTCTGTCCGATACCGTGAATGTGTGCTCCCCGGGGCAATGGTTAGGCTGGATTTTGATCTCAGGAGCAGTGATTTCACCCAGTTTAGTGGAGTCTTTGGCTTTCCATGCGACACCGGTGTGCATGTATCTTGAGTAGCTTGATGTGATGTTTGCTTGGAAGTGTTCTTAACAGTGCGTGCTTCACTTTTGCTCCCTAAGCGGGATATAAATAAAAACATCTGCATACTTAGCAAGGATAGATCAATACATTCTTTGCTGCAGTTTTCCTTTGCAAGTGGTGGTGACAGCTTAGAGTGTTTTTCTTGTTAGTATGTTCCTCTGATTGACGTGAATGAAATACATTTAATACATTTGCTGGCTGCACTCTGCCCTGGTCCCAGCAGATTTGCTGAGATGCAGCAAAAGTTGTTCATGCAGGGGCCATGCACTCTCTCCTTACTCTTGTAGCTCTGTCACAAAGATTGGTCATTTTAAATGCTGCTCGCTGCAGAATCCAGTCTTGAATGTGATTTTAGGGCATTTGTCTTGCTCTTGCAGGTGCCTGCCTTTAGTAGATGCCTTTTGCGTGCCCATGGCTGCAAAGCAGGCAGAATTTCAAATGCCAAAGTTAAAATGCGAGCTCCTGCCTTGATTTTTTTCCCCTGGGAAAAGCCCTGAGGTCAGTGGGAGTTTGGCTCATGAAGAGCTTTGGCATTGCCTGATGACCTGTAAGCCGTTTGGGATGTGATATGTATACTCGCTTTCACAAAATTTGTGGTGGGAGATGGAAGGACAGCTGTGGCAGCCAGGAGTCAGGGGTGCTTGGGAGTGAAATGAATATCAAGTGCAGGCAAACTCCCAAACCAGGGCATCACTCCTGGGTATGCACCAGGCTGGCAGACGATGAGATATAACTTGGTGCTGCTGTGGGTACCTAGTGATGCATGGCTGCACGTTGGTCCCGGAGCTTCTATGCTGTCCTCTCCTGTCCCATCCCTCCCAGCGGTGTCAGTAGGGGAACTCACCTCTGGTTTGTGGGGAAAAACAGAATTTGAAGAAATGCTCTCAGGTTTTTGCTTTCAGCTTTTTCCAGGAAGCAGGAGAGGAGGTGTTTCATGCACCTCAAGTGTTCATGTAGCGTCTTTAACACCTCAGCGTAGCCATCCTCTCTTCTTGTGGCCTTTTTTATTGCTGTTATTGTGGGTGTTTGCTAAATACCACTATCCGAACCATGTCTTAAGAATATGCTAGATCAGTATTAGAAATAATTTTGGTGTTTCCCATGTCAGGCAAAGTGGAACCTGTGCCCCAGGGCACACTTGGAGCCCAAGGGGCTCTGCCTCCCTATCGCTCCTCGGCAATTCCAGCAAAGACGCAGGACATTTTATCTGGAGTCCTGCCGCTGGGACTGGTGGTAACAATGAGCTCTGCAAACAGTGCAAGCTTGAGTTTAATATCGTAGAGAACAAGATAGTTCTTGGATTAAAAAGCAGCAGATATCGAGTCCCTGCTACCTGCAGGAGTTGTAACATGCCTTTTCCAATCCAGAGTTGACTGTGTTTCAGCAGGAACCCGCCGTAGTGCATCTTTGGTTTATTTTCCCTGTGCATGGGGAGACACATGGACCTCACCCCTGACCCAGCAGAAGCTGGAGGTCCTCATGCCTCTGACAAGCGGGGCTCCCTTGGGTACCTCTCTGGGGACTTGCAGGCATTTCCCCTCCCTACTGCCTCCCTCCAGTCTCTCCCCTGGTGTGCTCAGCCTCCCAGGTCTGCTCTCTCCAGTCCTTCCCCCTCACCACTTCTGGTCAGACCTCCCCACGCTCCCTCCCCAGCCACGCTGCAGGAGCAAGGAGGTTTTTGAGTATTGTTTCCCCCAAAACTATGGAAATCATAACTCCTGCCTCTCCCTCACCGGGGAGGGGATGGGTGCAACAAGCGATTTGTTTAGGGGCTGATACGATCCTGGCGACCCTCTGACCATCTGTGAAATTGCCGAGCAGGAGGTAATACAGACTGTCCCTCCTGCTCACTGCTAGACTTCAGCCCAGTTTGTTTTGTTTTCTTTTCATTTTTGTTTTGCTTTGTTTTGTTTTTTTATTTTATAGTAGTGAAACAGAGCACAAAATGTATTCCAAACAAACTCCTCTCTATGCAACCGCTTCCTGATGAGGTGCGAAAAGCTACCTGGAACAATAAGGGATACAAGGATCTGAAATACCTACTGGTCATGGCTGAAGCCCTTATTTCCCTGCACTGATAAGGGACCTGCACTCATAACGAGTTGATGTTAAGAGCTGTAGTTTGTTCATCTCCCAAAGGCGTTTCCCATCGGAGGTGCAGCGTGAGAACATTTGCTGCCAGGGGGCAGGCGGTCACGATGCGGCTCCAGCAGCACAAACAGGATCTTCTGGTGGCTGGCACCTGATAGCCACCAGCCTGGCAGTGCCTTTGAGCTGGCTCCTCTGCTCTAAAGCTACCTTGAGGTGAGCCGCAGCCTCTGGTCGCGGGTCGCAGAGCCCGGGAGGGAAGGCAGGGGCTGGAAGGGCCGTAGGCAGCAGCCCTGCCGCGGCCACAGTGTCGGGCTGTGCACGGAGACGGCCACTCTCTCGCGGTGAAGGAGTTGAACCTTTTGACGAGGGGCGGAAACTAAGAATGGGCT
Source organism: Actenoides lindsayi (assembly GCA_025331215.1). Taxonomy (NCBI): domain Eukaryota; kingdom Metazoa; phylum Chordata; class Aves; order Coraciiformes; family Alcedinidae; genus Actenoides; species Actenoides lindsayi. Next base: position 13,120 of record WTSP01001739.1, on the reverse strand, counting down.
TCTTGCTGGTATTGTACTTCAGACCCTGACCAAGCACTTCTGGAAAAGATTTGGGATTTATTGCATTTTACCCAGGCCAAGTCCTTCTGATAATGTTTTTGCCATGTCTCACCATGGCTTCCTGGTTTGGTTTTTTTTTCGTTTTGTTTTCTTTTTTTTTTTTCTTCCGTTATAATTTTCTTCTTCATTTTCGGTGTGACTTGTTGTACTCTATGACAATAACCTTCTTAGCTCTAATGTCCCTCCTACCCCTCAGCAGTTGACCAAGCTCCACCAGTTGGCTATGCAGCAAACCCCCTTTACTCCCCTTGGACAGACCACCCCCGCTTTCCCTGGTACGTACCCACACACCCTTTCTAGATATCCTTCTCTTCTTACCTGTAGAGTTTCTCTCTCTTTCTAAACTCATGGTATTTAATGGAAGCAAGCAGGGCAAGTAAAACTGAAGTTGCAACATCCGTGGGGAAAGGTTAACAGGGAGATAGGACAAATATTTGGGGGTTACGGTCCTCATAGGCGAGCTCTCCGCTGTTAATGGTGCACGCCTGGACTGCTCCTGCAAAGCCACGCTTACCTCGCTCCCAGCTTTGCTGGCTTTCCCAGCAGAAGCGCTGAGTGCCCTTCCCCACCCGGAGGAGGTGGCATCCCCCGCTGCGTGCTGATCCGGACCCCAGTGGGACATCGCTGCTTTCCCAGGGGGAACGGCTCGGCATTGGCTGGGGATGCTGCCCTGGTGTCTGTATGGAGTGGTGCTGAGCCAGGTGGGATGGCACTCCCACGCCGGGCAGAGCAATGGGAAGGAGCCGTGGCCGTAGGGAGCCACGTTCAAGGGAGGACAGCCAGATGTGGCATGGCTGAGCATCCTCGTCCATATGGCTGGCGTGGCAGTTAGGCAGTTAACGCATTTCGTGGTGACCTGGGAAGCAGATAGAGCACAGGAGACGCTTAAAGTACCTTTGCTTACTCAGTGGTCGAAGTGCCGGTTGGAAATGCCTTTTCTGACAGTATGTTCATCATATTTTGAGCTTCCTAGATGAAGTGACATTGCTTATCTCCTCGAAGGCAAAAGCATTAAATCTGTTTCTTCTTTGCTCTTCAGGAGAAAAGCTGCCCTTACATTCCTCCGAAGAAGCTCAAAATCTGATGGGCCAATCATCAGGTAAAACACAAAGCTACAGGGAAATATGCAGGCTTCGGTTGAAATATATTTCTTAAATAGGACTGTGCCATTGTTGTGTTCCTAGATCAATTGCAGTATTTGTGGAGAAAACAGCAGGTTTTCACGATGGGCAGGGAGAGACCGGGCAGACCATGCCTGTTGTTCTCCTTTGTACAGCATGTCAAAAGAAAAGTGCCTGGAGTTTACTGCCTTGGTTTTTGATGTTTGTGTGTAACTGCCATCTGTGTAACAGAAAGATGTCAGAGTCATCGCCCTTATTCTTTCATTTAATTTTGCATAAACTTTGCTCACAAGCAGTAGAAAAATGCCCATGGGAGCAGAAATGGCATGCAATTTTAGTCATCTCTAAGCCATTCAGGGTGAGCTGCATTTTTAGTGGGACAGGACCCGAAGGAGCCAAAGCATGGCTGTAATCTTGGAGTAATTTTGATATCAAATGCCATGCACATTCATTTGTATGTGCTGAAGATACGTGCTTATCTTTTATAACCTCCTGTTGCTTAGGGGAGTTACCCTCAGGCCTGGACGCTCATAGGCAATGTGAACCAGACCCCCCCTGGGTATATCTGGGGCACGTGCATGCTCTGTGTCCAGCCAGGTTGTGTCTCACACATGACTTGAAAGAGCCTTGGGGGATACCACCTAGCTACAAAGGCAAACATAGCCTGAGTAAATAGACCCTGCAAGACTACAGCAAATTTAGATTTCATGATACCAACCTGCGCAGCCTTGTTTTCTGCGTGCCCTGCTTTGCCCTTTGCACTCACCCAAGGCACTAATCCTGCCCTAACCCCTCCACATTACAGTTGTGCATGTGCATATCAGAGAGGGAGGATCTGGTCTGCTAAAATAATCAATCTCCAGGTAATGGTGAAGGGCATGGCCATTGTGATGCAGGGGCGGTGCAGTACCATGGCACCGCATGCCCCAAGGGCTCTCAGCAGCACCCAGGGCATCTGAGCACAGGGTGGGGTACCCTATCTATAAGGAGTCTGGCTTGCATTTCCAAAGGCCCCTGGTTGCCTCAGTGCTTCTCTGAGCCCATCCCCAGTGTTCTGCTCCCTTCAGAAGACATTTTCTGCCATACCTAGGCTGCTACTGAGCTGAGCCTTGTAATGCACGGCCGAGAAACTGGGACACTTGCACTCTGAGGCACGTGTCTTAAGTGTTAGGTGCAGTGCATCTGCCACTAGGTTGCAAGAAGGCTTGGTGTGAAAGATGGTCCAGGGCTGACGAAATGTCTCTTCCAGTGCACAGTGCTATGAAGTCAGATTTGAGCATTACCTGCTGTGTAAAACCTGGGCAGGTTTTGTGCCGGATTTGGCATTAGTACACCTGGCGGGGGTGAAGGAGGGTGTAGGACTGCTGAGTGGAGGATTTACATCCTCATCCCCTGCATTTCCCCTCCTCTGTGAGCTCCCAAGTGAAAATGTGGTGGAGCGGCTGCCTGCGTGGTGTACTCAGGCATTGCGTCTCTGTAAGGGAGCTGGGAAGCTGCATTCAGGAAAGCACAGGAATCACGCATGAGCGCATCAAAGATACCCGATATTGTCCTTTCGAGGGATGATGCTGAAACTGGGTTGCAACGTAAAGCTTCATTTCAGTATTTTAGAAATTTTGCTTTGACAGTGCTGGTACCCAGACAGACAGACAGACAGTTCCTGTCTGCTGGGTTTTAAAACCTATGCAGCTGTTACCAGCAAAACTTCTCTGCCATGGTGCAGAAGGCCTTGATGGAAATGCAGACCAGCAAAACTTGGCTGTTGCTTGCAGTAGCTGCTCAGCACAGTTAGGGCAGCAGCATATTGTCGTGTAGCATGAGGAATTTGGTGCTGCTGTTGTCTTGTCTCATAGCAGCCCAGCACTTCCAGTCTCCTTGTGCTTCTTTACGCTGCGCTTCCTTACTTCCCTCTTTCCTCAGATACAGACCTTGCAGTCTCTTGTCCTCTCACGTACACCGCTCTTAGAGGCCTTCATCAGTAGTTTATATCATACAGGGATTTTTTACAGTTACTGCAAATACCAGTTAGCCACCAGAAAGCTGCTCTCTTGAAGATTTATAGAATCATAGAATTGTTCTGGTTGGAAGAGACCTTTAAAATGATCAAGTCCAACCATTAACCCAGCACTGCCAGGTCACCACTAAACCATGTCCTTCAGCACCATGTCTACATGGCTTTGAAACCCCTCCAGGGATGGGGACTCCACCGCTGCCCTGGGCAGCCTGGGACAGGCCTTGACAACCCTTTTGGGGAAGAAATTGTTCCTCATGTCCAACTTAAACCTCCCCTGGTGCTTCTTGAGGCTGTTTTCTCTTGTCTTATTGCTTGTACTTTGGGAGAAGAGACCAACCCTCACTCTAGCTCCAACCTCCTTTCAGGGAGCTGTCGAGAGTGAGAAGGTCTCCCCTGAGCCTCCTTTTCTCCAGGATCAATAACCCCAGGTCCCTCAGCCTGTCCTCACAAGACTTGTGCTCTAGACCCTTCACCAGTTTTGCTGTCCTTCTTTGGACATGCTCCAGCCCCTCACTGTCCTTCTTGGAGTGAGGAGCCCAAAACAGAACCCAGGATTTGAGGTGCAGTCTCACTGGTGACGAGTCCAGGGGGACAATCCCTGCCCTAGCCCTGTTGGCCACACCAGTGCTGATACAAGCCAGGATGCTGGTGGCCTTCTTGGCCACCTGGGAACACACTGGCTCATCTCCAGCTGTCTGTCAACCAACACCCCCAGGTCATTTTCTTCCAGGCAGTTTCCAGCTACTCTTCCCAAGCCTGGAGCATTGCAGGGGGTTGTTGTGACCAAAGAGCAGGACCAGGCACGTGGCCTTTTTAAACCTTATCCCACTGGCCTCAGCCCATTCATCCAGCCTGGCCAGAGGCTCTGTAGAACCTCCCTACCCTCAAGCAGATCAACACACTCACCCCACCTGGTGTCATCTGCAAACTTAGTGCATTTGACGTAAGACATCCCCACTCCAGCATTGAGGTGATTTCATATGGAAACCTGTGGGAGAGGTGGGCTTCAACTTGTCTTAGGAGCGTTATGGCATGCTGTCCTCTCAGCCCCGGAGCTGCACTCACAGGACGACCTGCTGGCTCCAGCCTTTCCTACTGGGGAGGAAAGTGCCCTTCTTGGCCCAGGAAAGGGTAGGAGGAAGCATAATCTATCTAGACTCTGTTTTTCCTGAGAAAGTTTGATCAGATGATTCTTGAGGTCCCTTCCAACCTGGTATTCTATGACTATGGCTGCCTTTGCTCGTTTGACATGTAATTTTTAGGCTCTTAATCTCCATACTTTCCTTTGGGAGTAAGAGGCACCATCGGTCCCGTATCCAGCTTATTTTAGCAGTCTGGCTTAAATTCAGTGTTCAAGTCTGTGGGGCTGTAACTTGCAAAATGCTTTGCAGGCTGCCCTGTGCCAGCACCGCCAGATCCCCCAGAGAAGCTGGCTTTGGGGTGCCAAGCTGCTGTTGTAACGAAGGGGCTCTGTGCTGCCGTGTCCGGAGAGGGCTGGAGGGTGTGTGGACAACCCTTCTGCTGGTAGGCTGTCTGTCTCTAGAGTTGGGTTTCCAGCCAGCAGCTGGCTGCTGCTGTGTGGAGGAGGTATTTGTGGGAAGGTGCTTTTCCTGCCTCTCTCAAGAGATGCTGCAGCCTTGCACGGTAACGCACCCTCCTCTGAAGCCATTCCCAGTGGGAGGGTGGAGGGTGGGAAGTGAGGGACTCCTGGGGCAGCAGCTGTGAGGCCAGCTCGAGGGATGTAGGGGAAGGTGGCACCAAGCTCCAGCAGAGTCAGGTAGCAACCGTCTTCCTCCTCCTTGTACCAGAGTGTGTGACCCCTTCCCCTCCCGGCCCTGGAGCAGGACGCAGTCTTTGCAGTGCCGACTGTTGTGGGAAAGCAGCGGAGCTCCACCGTGCTACCTCTGCAAGTTGTAACCATTTTCCCTTGCATATGCCCAGGTTTGGATGCCAGTCCCCCGGCCAGTACTCATGAACTCACCATTCCCAATGATGTAAGTAATTCCAAGTGCTTCCTCAGCATGTGTGTGTGTGTTTATACACATATATGTGTGTGTGTATATATATATATATATATAAGCTGCAGGCATATAACATTGTTAAATATGTTTCAAGATGCCCCTTCACCAGGGTCACCCATGCCATATGCAGCCTGCTGGGGATCGGCCTGCAGCATAAAGCACCCACTGGGACTTTACCCTTTTGGTAGCTTTCCTAGATACAATCCTTCTTAATGCTGCTTTTCCCTTTCCAAGTGAACTCAGTGCTCATGAAACATTCCTGATTGACAGCACTGGGAAGGGGAGAGAGATCCTGGGTGAGCCTTTATTAAACCATGATTGCTTAATCTAGCACTGGCTCAATTTACTGGGGAGGGGCTGAAGATGAGGTAAGTAAATAGTGTTTCTAATGCCACAAAGTGTCACACGGGCTTTTGAAGGACAGTGCGTCTCATCTTAGTACCAGTGGCAGTCAGTTTTTGGGTGTTATAGATGGAGGCATTGTGGTAAAGTGGATGTTGGGCTGGGATATTTGCTGGAAGGAGACTGGAGTCATGCTGGGCACTGAGTGGTGTGAGGAGGGTGCTTGGGGGATGCTCAGGTGGGAGGTGGGATGGAGAACAACACGCAGCTGGCACCCAGGTCCAAGGGTCTCACTTGTTTCTGGACTGGCCCACTGGTTTTCATGGGCTGATAACCAGTGGGCACTCAAATCAAGATCAGGGCAAGCAAGGGGATGGCTTCCAGTCTCTGTCCTTGTCTCCACCACCTACAAGCACCTTCAGCCCGTCCTCATCAGGAGTTTCTGGGTCGGATCTGGCAGCTGTTGCCACTTCTTCCTGCTGTTCACTGATGCACAGCAGTACAAGGGAAGGGCAGTGAGCCTGGCTGCAGCTGCTGGGCACCTCCAAGACACTTGAGAGGCCTTCTTCCACCCAAGAGATGTGGCAATGAAACAGCTTCTGAGCATCTGATGGATGAAACACTCAGAGATGCTTGAGCTCAGGGCCAACCGCCGTGGGAGGGATCTGCAGAGGAGCCCATGGGAGAAGGCAGCAGGGCTGATCCCAGATCTGCTTCTGTCCGTCCAGCAAGGAGGCCCCACTGAGAGGCTGCAGGGAGCTCTGCAAGTGCTCCCAAGGTTGCAACAGCCATGTCTGTCAAGCATGGGGGACTGCAGCCCTGACAGCAATGAAAGCATCTTCAGGAATATCAAGCGATCCTTTGCAGAGGGGCCTTTCCTCCCCTTTAACATGCTGAGGTACCTGCCATGAGACCTGGGAGCATTCTGAGCATTCGCTTGCTAAAAGCTTCTCTCTCATCTGATCTGCATGGCATTAAATGTCATCATCTGCATCCTTCTGCCTACTGAAAAATGCCTCCTTAGATCTTCCTCCTGTTGCTTTGAAGGCTCTTAAATTCCCACTGCCACCTTCCTGGGAAACAGAGGACAGGTTTGGATTTCTTAAAGCAGTGAGTCTACAGGCGTGTTTTAGTGGTGTAGAACAGCTTATGGTTGCACCACAGGGAAGGGAGAGTTGAAGGAAAGGTGATGGTGAAATCCATCTTGTCATTCCCGACTGTCAGGAGAAAGTTGAATGCTGTGTAGAGACTCTTGGATGTTGCTCAATGTCTTTCCATATAGGTTTGGCTCCTCAGGTCTCCCCAGCAGGTTATCAGCTGCAAGGGATATTCATTTGCTGAAGCATCTCTGAGTAATTTCTGCACTGTGAAGACCAGGATGGGTGGCTGTTAGGCTGAACATCACACTGCAGGCCCCAAGATACTTGATACCCTTCCAGAGCTTCAGTGGGATGTATATTCAGGTCCATATGGGACAAACCTCTGAGGTAGCCCCACAGTCTGACAACAGGACGAGTGAACATACGGAGGAGTAGTTGTCTCTGCTTCTACAGACAGCAACAGAAATCCAGCAGCTGCCGAGATGCATGTCCCATATATAAAATTTCCATGCACAACCTTGGAAAGGAGCTCAAGTGCTGATGGCCAAGCAGGGCATGTGGAAACGCCTCGTGGATGTATCGAAAACATTGGACACCTCGACAGGTGTTGCCAACAAGAGGAAGTGCTCGCAGGAACAATAGCTTGATACGGCAATGAGCGGGAGAGAGGATGAAGACCGTTGAGGAAATTCAAGCCATTGAGGACCACTGAGGAAATTCAAGCCTCTAACTGTCTCTGATTTTTTCATAAGAGTATGAAAGACATGTTTTTAAGTAGGATTCTCCTCTTCTGCTGATGCCACAGCCATGTGGTGCTCTCCTGCCAACGGTGTTCACACTGGCGAGCCCTTGCATTGCACTGAAAGAGCTGAAGGGGGTAACAGAGGCAGTGAGGGTGTCCCAGCAGGGTAGAACTGTGGGATGGGGTGAGCAATGTGAAGCTATCAATGCTGCGTGGCTGCACCAGCTGATGAGGGAGCACTTGGGGTTGGGCCGTCCCCAGGGAAGGTGGCGGGCTTGTTTTCTTCTAGTAACATGTCCTGTATAAGCAAAATGAGCCCAGTATAACAACTCGCCCTTCTTGAAGCCCTCTGAGATGCTGGGCTTTATGGTGCGGATAGCTGAAATTTGCCCCCTGAGGAGCAGAACAGGGCAGGCTGCTGGACGTGTCCTAGGAGGACCGTGCTCTTGTGCAGGTGGGATTCACCCCTGGGCTGTCCCTCTCCTGTTTTCATGAGCATTAATGTCACTCGCTCCCCAGGGCAGAGGGAGGAAGGCTTCTGGCCAGCGCCGTGCAGTCGTGCTCGTGTGCCACCGGTGACTGCCAGAGCCGCCGCTTCTCAGACGTTCCCTCCGTGCTTTTTTTCCTAGCTAATAGGCTGCATAATCGGACGCCAAGGGACCAAAATCAATGAAATTCGGCAGATGTCGGGAGCGCAGATCAAAATCGCCAACGCCACGGAAGGGTCATCGGAGCGCCAAATTACCATCACAGGAACCCCTGCAAACATCAGCCTCGCGCAGTACCTCATCAACGCCAGGTGAGACCCCCCCGCCGACCTCCGCCGCCTCCTGCCACAGCCGAAACCGTCCTGCTGGCGTGGTGGGAGCAGCACTCGCTCCTGGCGCCACGGCCCAGGAAGGGCTCCCCTGAGGCCGGCTGGGACGGCTGGTGGCTTGCTGAGACCTCCTCCACGTCACCAGTGAGACCTCTCCCCGCAGCTAGCGCTTTGGCTGGGGACCGGGAGCCGCTTCGCTGCCGGCGGAGCGGCCGTGGGTTGCGTCGGTCGCCTGCCCGCCCGCCCGCCACCCTGGCTCAAGGATTTTGCTCGCGGGTGGGTAAAATCGCCGCCGTCTTTCCCTGTGGCTAAGTCAGGGGACGGGGACGGAGCTGAGGTGGTGGTGGGGAGGCGTCACTTGGGACCTGCTCGATGGGATCCCAGCATCGCTTGCTGCCACCTCAGAGCCTTTTCCGCGTGCTTCCGGGCCTCCCAACGGCTTTCTTCCATCCAGTGAAAATAATCAGTCCAATAAACACAAGACTCGGGAATGGCCTGATTGCTTCCTTTTCGTGTTGGAAAGCTTGGCACAGCAGGACTTTGCAGGGGCCGAGGGTTCCCGATGCCGCCTCCAGATGGGGTGCAGTGCTGCCTGTGCTGGGGGGGGGACCGGGGATCTGGCAAGGGACTGTGATGGGAGAGCGTAGGAGAGGTGTAGCTGGAGAGGGGTTGGGTCCAGCTCTGTGCTGCTGGTGAGCCGTGTCTGGGGCGCTCACACGGACCTGTTTGCCTGCGTCTATGGATTCGTGGTTGGGGAGCTGAAGGGGAGAGAGGGCCTTTCAATGGCTTTGCGCTCGTCTGGCACAGCCGTGCAAGCTGAGACCATCCGCCTGTCCGTGCCCTCCATCGTTGCAGGCAGAGTTGGTGCTGTGCCAACCCGCTGTCGGCCCATGATGCGTGCGGCTGCGGGAGGCTGTTGACGGGGTCCTGAGGATGGGGGGCTGTTGGTGGTGACTCTGACATTCACTGGGGCGTGGGCTGGAAGCATCGGTGAGGTCTGTATGTGCTTTCTTCTCCTTGCACCCAACCCCCCTCAGCCCCAACCTGCAACAGACCTCCACCATCCCATCCTGACCCGCTGTCCCGCTGCCCACACCCATGGCACCTCTCCAGCCGCTCAGGAGGGCGACGGGGCCAGCCCCACACCTGTGGGCATGGCCAAGCGGCTTTCCCTGCAGCTCCTTGTCAATCCCCCTAACCTCTTGAGACAAGAGAAAGAAAAGAAAAACAAGCAGCTCTCCATTACCAGGAAGGGCTGGGTGAGCTACATCCTGTGCAGAGGCAGAGATGACCTGGCAGGGGACAGGATGGGGCGTAGCTCAGCTTCTCCCATTGTTTCAAAAACCAGAGCAAAACGAAGAAGCTGGGACAGCTCCGTGAGAGGGATGCTGGTAGACGTGAAGCCATGTGCTGGGATGTCTCCTGCCAGCACCCCTGGTGGGTGGCACCTCTGCCACGATGTGGTGCCAGGGACAGGCATTACCTGGCTGAGTGTACACTCCAGCCCCCTGTGCCCTCCATGGGGACCCCCAAGCCCCATGCGCTTAAGCTGTTCAGTGATGCTCTGCCACCCATCTGAGCGGGGTGTAGGCAAGAGGAGAAGCGCTGCCCCACAGAGGCTTCGTTTTCTTTTCTGCTCCGGTTATTAAGCGCTTGTTTTTGTCTCCCCCCTACCCCTCTCTCTGCCCCTGTCTATTCTAGGCTGACGTCTGAGGTCACTGGAATGGGCGCACTCTAATTTCCACCCACCATCCTCCACTCCGCACCACCCGACCCTCTCCAGCCACCGGCACTCCACCCAGCCTGTACTGCCTGTACATTTACCGTCTTCCCTTTGCCTCCACAGATACTCTTTTCTTTACTAACAAAAATATATATATATATATAAATACACATGCATATGCACACACTGGAACTTTTCTTTAAGAGCTCCTTACTGTGCTCCTGACGCTGCTCCGGAACTCTTTGATTATGGTCCTTGTTTTCAGCGTACGGTGTTAATACTTCATCTGCTTTTTGGGGGGTGGGGAGGGGGGGTTGGGGTTTTTTCTGCTGGCAAGACTTCAGAAGATGATGGGGGTCTCTAGTATCAGTCTAGCATAGCTACTTACACGTTTGAGTTGACGTTGGTGGTACTTGCTGTAGCCTATGGACGTGTAACGCCACTCAGCGCTGTGTCTGCTTCAGAGTACTTACTTTTTTCAGCTTTCTTCCTTTGATGTTCCTTCTTCCTTCACTTTGCTTGTTCTGGCTCACCTTTACAACCTTGCGTCCCTGCCCTCAGGGTAAGGTGTAGTTTTCACCCTGCATTACGTGGGAAGCAGAATGTGTGGGAGCCAAGCCAAGGCACGTGCATGGGCTCACCCACAGCTTTCTCTCTTTGCAACAAGGCAGGGTCCAGACAAGCCATTTTTCATACTAAACAAAGGGTATCACACAGACACATACACACAAATGGTTCTTTTTTTTAACTAACGAGCAACTGGAAGTGGGAAGAATTCGGCTGTATGGGGTTCGTGCCCGCAGGGGCCTTTGAAAGCACTCTTTTGACAGTCCCCATGTGCAAAACCTTTGGACGATAGCTCAGGAAGCTCTGTGAGCCGGCTGTGTTTGTCATTGTTTGTGTTCAATAAATGTCTGTGTAGCTCTGCTACCAATGGGCTCCGACTGTTCTTCTCCTGGGTCGCCCTGCCGTCTCCAGCCCCACCCTTCCCTCTGCATCCTTCCACACCTTTTTAGCTGCTTGGAGGGAAGATGGGGGTTGTCTACAAACCCTTCATCATATTTTATTTATTTGGTTGGTTGGTTTTTTTAGATTTTATTTCCTTTAGCGAATGTCCCCATGAGTGATGCTCTTCCTGAATGATTCTAGGCCTTCTGTTTTTTTTTAAAGGGAGGGTACTTGGCTTGCATAATGCTTTGATTTACCCTAAGATTAATTTACAAGTTATGGTATGACAACAAACATCTCTCACTGCCCCCTTGTCTCTGGATGGATCTTCCATGTCTGTGCCCCACACCCTTCCCCAAGACCCTCTATGCCCAGCCCTGTCTTCTGCTTCCAGGCTTTACTTGGCTCTCCTACCTCTCAAACAGGGAAGCAAATATATTTTCCATGTGTTAATTTACTACTGTACAAAACGTATGGTACATGTTTTTCCCGTATTGCAAATGAGGGGATCATGATACAACATGTCCCTGGGCAGCTAAAGCAGCCACATGATACAGTTTTGCACCATACCACATGGGAAATATATTGGTTTTCCAGGTGAGCCCCAAGGCTTCACGACTTCCCTCTCTTTCTCCTTCAGCGCCGGGGCACTGCTGGCAGGTCCCCTCCCTTCTTCTGACGAAATGCTGGACCACTTCTCCTCCTGTGGCCAGCTCTGTCTGCTTAGCACTCACTCAGGGATGTGGTGGGGATCACACGTGATGCCACCGCAACAGTGGAGCCAGGAATGTGGAGGGGGTTATGGGCTCCAGTCCTAGCACAGGGGCTAGTGCAGCTGGCAGGGATGATGGCAGGGATGATAGCATGGCTCAGAGAAAGCAAAAGCAGTGAGTTTGCTTGAGCAAGGCAGCATGTGCCTGCTATCTGCATGTATCAGGTGGCATTGTCACCTTCCCTTAGAAGTCCATTCCCCCAGCCCAGGAGCTTGCTGCTGGCAAAGCTCCAGAAAGGTGGAGATTTCCCTGCTACTGAGCATCAATGATTTGCTCAGCCTAGGTGTGTAAATCCCATGTGTGCTCAGCTCTCTGGAGCATTTAAAGCCTCTGCATTTAGAGGCTCTTTCATAAGATACTTTGCTGCCTGTTCCCAACCCCTTGCTCTGCTCTCCCTGACAGTTTGGATTCAGCTTGTTTGTGCCTTTCAAGTGGCCTAGTAACCAAGCATGCTTAAGAGCATCCCCTTGTTATTATTATCTAGAGAGGTGCAGGTGCTTTGAACAGTGCCATGGTTGCTCAGGTGGAGCTGGTAACCCCCAGCAGCTCCACATCCCATTGCCACCACCCTCTGAGCAAAGGGATGGCAGCCAGTGGCCTGGAGTGATGCCCCCCTTAGAGGGGGATGGTGCATGGAGGGACCCAGCTCATCCTGCCATGGCTCGGCTGGGATGTCCCATGGGGCTGTAGGACAAGCCAGAGCATAAAAAGATCTTGCAGGTGATGGAGGCACATGGAAAGCTACCAAGGTGTGTGGCAGGAGCAGCCTGCCTCTTCTTCCACTGCTTTCTTGGCACACAGGAGCACTTTAAAGCTGTGTCATGCAGGGTGCAGTCAGAAAGCAGCAGCAGCAGCAGCATGTCAACCAAGACTAAGAAATCCATCACGACCCAATGCATTTGTAGGGTTTGTACATTTGAGGGGTGCTCATGCCCTGAGGAAGGCAAGGGACCTTAGTAGCATGCAAATTGCAATGAATGTGGCAATGTCTTTGCACAGGGACCTGCGGCTTCTGCAGATTGCATCTGGCCTGGATTTCTTCTCTGTGTGTGTGCGCTGTGCTCCCCATGCTGTTCCACACCTCCTGTGAGACAAGCGCTGCCCAAGCTAGCAAATGCCAAATTGGGTCTGCCAGATGCAACCGAGCTCAGAGGCTGCTAGAGAGGAGGAGCAGACTGCAGCAATACCTCTACACCCATCTCCATGGCAGGGAACCCACACATAACATCCTCCTCTGGGTACCATCCCCATTCCAACCTGGTGTGATACTTCTATCACCCAGTGAGACTGTGCCTGGCAGTAAATCCACTGCAGAAATCAATGGTGGAGGTGGGGAGGCAGATACAAGCATTCTCCCATAACGTCCTGGTAGAAAAACTCAAGAACTGTGGCATAGACAATTGGTCTGTGAGGTGGATTGAAAACTGGCTCAACAACAGAGTTCAGAGGGTTGTGATCA
>WTSP01001738.1:0-19293 GCA_025331215.1 Actenoides lindsayi | reverse complement strand
GGGCCCGGAGGCCCCACGGCGGGCCCAGGCGGGGCCCGAAGGCCCCATGGCAGGCGCGGCACGGGCCCGAAGGCCTCATGGCAGGCGCGGCACGGGCCCGAAGGCCTCATGGCAGGCATGGCATGGGCCCGAAGGCCTCATGGCAGGCACGGCACGGGCCCAAAGGCACCATGGCAGTCATGGCACGGGCCCGAAGGCCTCATGGCAGGCACGGCACGGGCCTGAAGGCCCCATGGCAAGTGCAGCACGGTGGGCCAGTGGCAGAGGATCACGAGCCTGCTGGGTAGGACTGGGTAGGACACCACTGCAACTTGATGTGTAACGCGTTTGTGTTACCCATGACCACAGTTGCTTCACTATAATGCAATTTTCCTTCCTCCTCCAGCTCCCATGCACAGGCTGCTGCTTTAACTTCCCAGTTTTAGTGTCTGGTATCTGCATCAGGAAAGGCTGCTTTTCCCTGACTCCCATGTGCCGGCGACTCAGAGAGCACACCCAGGCGTGGCAAACGCAGTGTGAGATCTCAAAGTGAGAAGTACCCCTCACATGCTCCTTTCATGATTATTTTTCATACTGTTCCAGACTAGCCCTCCCCACTCAGGACATGTCAGCCTAGCCATCAATTTTTAGCTCCTGTTGCTGTGTGCTCTCTAACACAGAGCTCTCCAGAATACGATAAAAACTTAGCTTGAGCTGTCTCTCCTGGATTGGGTGATGCCACCTCAGCCAGTCCATGACCAGAACATTTTGCAGTCTCCTAGAGCAGGATTGCCATTTTCAGAAGCAGTGTCCATGTCATCACAGTTCCCCAAAGCAGAAGCAAAGGATTGCTACCAAGGGTCATCTTAGCATGCATGTGTCTGTGCTCACATCACACTTCAGATGTTCTTTTTGCTTCCTTTTCTGAGCGGAGAAGTATGTGAACACTGCAATCCACACAAGCTTTTCCTGCTTCTCCCTCTCCCAGTGACTGCAGACTGGAGATGCACCTCATGGAAAATTTCTGGTGGAGGAACATGGGGCTACAAGGGAGGAGCATGTGAAATCAGGTCCCAATATTTCTTGAATCTCTGGGGAACCTTTTATCGAGTAAGGTATTTTCAGAAGCCTTTAGACCACAAGCTGCTTAGATGCCCTGTTTAATTACAGGTGTAACTACAAATACGGTAGTAGGTGATAAGAAAATAGTTGAACAAATGATTCTCTAGACTGTGACTGACAAACAACCATAAGGATATAAAGATATTTTAACCAAATAAAGGCATGAAAAGTGTGTGTAGTAAAATCACCAGCTTCAGGAAAACAAAGATCAGATTGTTATAATCTGAAAAGAACCAAATTCAAACTCATATAAACAACACTGTCATGATTAGATCAATGTTAATAACAAGTAGTTAAAAAAAGCCCACACATCTCTTTGCATATACACTTTTAAACACCATTGTTTCGCAGAATGAACTATCAATTAGTCTAAGGTAAGGACATGTGTAAAAGCAAGGAATCAGGGACAGATGAGGAACAAGGTAACATCAGAGCTCATGGGGCTGTATACACAAATATCCTGGGTTTAATACTAAATCACATACTAACCTAATGAAGTTGCTGATGTATGATAATGTAGGCGGAGCCATCTTTAAGCCATATGTAAAGACACTTTTTTTTTTTTTCCCCATATTGCCACTACTTCAGAATCAGGTACACAGCACCGATTGCTCTGGTAACCTGCATTTAATTATTCTGGTTATTTGTGTTTGAGGACTGGATGTTGAATTTGGATATAACAAGAGCAAAGTGCTCATACTGATTTACCTGAATACAGTGCAGCAGAAGAGATTTCTGTCAGCAGAGTGTAAGAAACATTTAGAGCTGCAAAAGACAGAAAAAGGCATGTAAAATCTCTTGAAAACTGTTTCACAAGAGAACAGTTACTTCTCCTAGACAGTTCTAATATTATCTTTAATTAATAACAACACATCTCATTACAGTTAAGACTACAATTTCATAAGTGTCAAAGATTTTCTACTTTGATATATTCCTGTTTTTCTCTCTAGGCTTATACTTGTTTACCTGTTTCTACAGGGAAGGGCAGGTGCAGATGGCTCTAATCCATGGGTTTTTTTAATTGAAAGCAACTAATCAACTCAACCAAGCAACTAAATTGCTATGTGAGAAAGGAGGATCAATCTGTGTGAGAGAGTGGAATGGTCAAACCATGTGCCCGTAGCTCTTGGAAATTATTTTTCAGATTTGTTTACCTAAGTTCCCTACTTCTTAAATGGAATATAATGATATAGAATAGAATATTTCAGTTGGAAGGGACCTGCAATGATTGAGACCCACAATGGTTACCTGTCTCACATGGGTAATGTAAAGACTAAGGGTGTTTCATAAATCTTAATATAAAACACAGCGGTGAGCTTCACAGAAAAGATGGTAAGAAAATGAAGAGTAAGGACCTTGTTGGTTCATCTCCTTAGGAGTGCTCTCAGACCTTCTTGTAAGTAACATGCATGTTAAAACTTATTATTTAGAGAACAATGCAAGGAGGAAAAGAGGAAGAAATAGGTGTTTAGGAATAAAAAGAAACAAAAGAAACTTTTTTTTTAAAGTGGAATTAAAAAACAGAAGGGGAAAAAAAGCCTACTCAGCAGGAAATATGAAATAGGGTAGAAGTAATCGTAAATTTTCCTCTTTTCACCCTCACTTAGGGCTTTTTGGCCCACACCTCTGACAGTCACCACTGAGACACTTTTTTTTGAGAAAGAGGAAGGAAAAACTATCAGCAACTCTTCTGGGTTCTCGATAATAAAGTGCGCAAAGAAAAGCAAGTGCTCCTGATTTACGCCCTGCCTTGGAAAGAGCAGGTCTGCCCTACTCGAGAGGGTGAAGCCACAGCCCTGGGGAGGATGGGGATGCTGGTGAGAGCAGCCGTGCTCTTGAGTTCTCTTCTCTTCTGCAACGGTGAGTCTACGGAGAGGTCTCCTGCTCGGGGCTGTTCCTGCCCTGGCACTGGTGTGTCTGCGTGTGTTTGGACAGGGCAGTTCTATCTTGGGAATAGCAAGAGGGTGGAAAAGCCAACGTCTTTGGGTGCCGCTGGCTCCGTGCTCGGTTGCTTCCCATCCAGTGAAGGTGGAGTGCACTGTGGGGTGCACTGGTGCACTAAGGCTGCGCACATGCTGCACTTGTACTTTGAGTGCAAAGATCCTGTATACATTGTGATGGTTATTTAACGGAGCACAGTGAGCAGCCCAGCATGAAGGATCTGGTTAGTTCTTGTGTTCCCAGGAAAGGGGAAGTTTGGTAACCAGGAGGAAAAGGTGAAGTGTCTATAGAAGCATAGGTTAAGCCCCAAGAGTGACAAAAATGTACTGGGACAAAGGCAACGGACTTTAAAGGAAAACTTAAAGAGCTCTAGACTTCTTCGATCCACTGCTTAAGCTGCTTACGCAGCTTATTCTGAAATAGCAGTGTCTTTCAGAAGAAAAAACAGGCAGTGGAGTAGAGAAAGCCCTAAAAACAGTGTTTTGCTGTTAACCTGTGGCTCTTTCCATCAGGTGGTGCAGGCAGCTGTGACCAGGGAGCTGTGCAACTCTGACCTGAGGCAAACTCCTTCCCTCGGGTCTAAGTCGCGTGCTCATTCTGCCCCTATGCTCTGCCTGGTGTTTGTGTGCTCGCAGGTGAGCAGCGGGCAGAGCGTGAGCCAAAGCACACACATGGCAGGCGGCAGTGCCCCTGGCAATCAGCTCTCTCCCACCCGTGTTCCTCCTGCCATGTTGCTTTTTTGTTAGCCCAGCCCTGAACAGACCATCCCCCATCGTCTGTGCTGGCTGCCTGTGCTTTTGATGTGGTGGATTCCCCTTGCTGATGCTCTCACCGATGCTGCAACCCCCAGGAGCTGCCTTCACAGCGACTGCTTTTATTTTTAAATTTTCTTTCTCCATTCTCCCAGCAGCTTTCCCCAACCTGACTGGCCCCAGTGAAATCAAAGGCATATGGAAGGGATCTGCCACCTTGCCATGTGCCTATGTGCCTGTGAAGGGCTTTGTGCAGCAAACGCTAATGTGGACTGTGGTACATGACCAGGGCTCTGGCACCGTCTTCCGGAGGGATAGCTCTGGTGACCACATTCTCCTGGCTGAGTACAGGGGCAGGGTCAGTGTCCTGAAGGATGCCCCAGGAAACGTGTCTCTTCACATCCTGAACCTGGAGGTCTCAGACAGGGGAACCTACACTTGCCACGTCACCTGGAGAGCCAGCAACAACAGCCTGATAGCAAAAGAGATCACCACTAAAGTGGAGGTTGTTAAAGGTAAGCCCAAGAAGGAAGCTGTGCAGAAGTGGAAGGGTTGGCTCTGGAAGGCTTGTGGGGACTGAACAGATCAGGTAGGCAGCGGCCACCCAATTGTGACGCAGGAGCGTTTTGCTGAGCAGTGTCAACATTCTGGCGAGAAGCAGCAAATAGGTCAGAGAGAGGAATTCTGCTCATGATACTGCTGCAGCTTGTGGGCTTGGGGAGGATTTGTGGCCTCTTGCTTACCCATTTTTCCTTGGCTCTACCTGTATCCGATAACTCGATGTTTCCAAGGGACAGGCAGCAGAGGGGAAGTCCCTGGGATATTGCATTGCTTTCCTTTGACCAAACTTCATTAGCACGTGCCCGCTCTCCCTTTGCCCTGGCGAAGATGGCATCAGCCCAGCTGAGCAGGTCTCCATGTAGGAGGCACAGTGGGTAGCATAGCTGGTACTGGCACAGCTAAGCTGAGCTTAACCTGCACAGAGAGATGACATGAGAGCAGTGGTGCCCCTCTTCCTCCTGGGAAAGCCCTGAAAGACAGAGCAAGAACTGCCACGGAACTGGGGGAGCAACCTTCCACCACAACCAGGGCCAGCACGACCCGGGCCCCATCCGCTTTGTCTTCCAGTTGCAGCCACCAAACCCGTCATCAGGGCCGGCAAGCTGGGGCTGACGGTGCCGGCAGGAGCCAGGACCAGCCTGACCTGCGTGGCCAGCGGGTCCCCCCCCATCAGCTATCGCTGGTTCAGGAGCAGCGCCGGGGGGAAAGCCCTGCTGCTGAGCGGCCAGGCCGAGCTGGTGTGGGACAGCCTGCAGCCCTCCGACACCGGGACGTACTTCTGTGAGGCCAAGAACAGGGCTGGGGCCGGGGCTGTGCAGCAGAGTGACCCCGTGGAGCTGATGGTGACAGGTGAGTCCCCAGAGCTACAGCTGCATGGAAAACAGCTGGAGTCCTTCAGTACTGGAACAGAACAACTTTCCTACTTCCTTCTCTGAAAGGAGAAAAAACAAAAAGCCTTGGCCTCCTGCACTCTGAAGCACTTCTCATCATGGGCTCTGGCTTTCTATCCTTTTTCATTTCCTGTGTTCAATTTCCCTCCTCTTTAGAGGAACTGCTCTTTTCTGATCCAAAAAAGGTTTTGTATTTCCAACACGTATTTATTCCTCTTTGGCTTTTTTAAAGTTCTTCCTGGCTGTGCAATGCTGCCTTTCACAGCTTATCAAGTTTAGATGAGGAATCAGGACTTGATTTTGAGCATGAGGAACATATGAGTGGTAATTCAGGAGGTGAAAAAATCAAACTGACCTTTGCTCCTCATGATCAGCTTTGTGTTTCCGGAAAGCAGAGCATGATTTACACGCAGGCTGTGCTCTGATGTATCCAGGCTCTGCAGGAGGCTGCACGATTGATGCCTTGTGGAGACTTGCTCCTTTCCTTGGCTGGTTATTTGGTCATCAGAGCCATGGAAGCCTGTGATTGCAGAGCCAAGAACAGATACGACACAGTGACCTTTGAAAGAGGCAAAGCCTGCTCAGCTCCCAGTGGAGCCAAGGTTATGGCTGAAACAACGTGCAGTTTCTCCTAGCACTCACACATAAGAGCATACAGCAAGGGGACAGGAATTAATGAGTGCCAGGCTTGGTGACTCTGCCAGCACACAGTCCTTGATCTGTCATATGCATGGGGGCTGTTTCCTCCTGGTCTTATCCTGCCATTGCTTCATTGCAGCAGCATCACAAAGATGGTCAAACTCCCGTGTGAGCCTCTCTCTCATTCACGTTGCAGATCTGCCCACAACAACAGCAGCGACCTCTGAGAGGAGCACGAGAACCTTGGAGACACCCCATCCAACAACAGGTCAGGGTAACAGCAGTTGTGGCTGACAGCCTGGGCAGGGAGTCAGAGGGAGGGGTTGACACCAGCGCTCAGCAGTGGATTTTGTTGCTGGGAACACAGTCTTGACAACATTGTATATAGTCCATAGGCCTCAGTTTTTAACCCAGATGTTTCTGAACATATAACATCCCCTTTTCCTCACTCTCCAGTCCACAGAGGTCTTTAACTTGCTCTTAGAGAGGTCATGTCTCCACATGAGAGACTTTGTGTGTGTCTTACAGCTGCTGGAAATACCATTTCCTAACTTGTAGACCATATAGGATGCTCTGGATTCTGTTCTCTTCTTTTTTTAAAAAAAAAAGATCTTTTGGTTGCCTTTTTTTTTTTTTGCTTGTTTTCTGGTCTTGAATTAAAGCCTCTGAAGTGGGACCCAGCACTGGTATATAAGTTATAAGCAGATGCATGTGATGCAAAAGCTGCTTCAGACCTGACTGGAATCAGTCTACCCTGCCGAGGACAGTTGTTTTAAGGGAGGGCTTGTGACTTCCACTTTGGTTTTTGTGGGCTGTGATAGTTCAGACCTGAGCTAGAGTAGGTCAGCTTGTGGAAACTTTGTATTTCGGGGGTTATGTTTCCTGTGAATTTCCAGTGCCCCCCCCCCCCACCAGACAGCAGGCTGTGGGAATCAGCAGCTAAGGAGCAGAAGCTGAGAGAAGATGTAGCCAATTGTTGGTTATTCTTACAGCAAAAAGCCAAACAGAGCTGGTGTTCAGAGGGACCTCAGCAATCTCTCCAACTCTGTGGGGCTTCATCACTACTACAGGTAGTGTATAGACATGTGTATAGATCATATGTGTATATAGAGAGTTTGTATATAGACTATCTATAGTATCTATTTAGTGTGTATATATAGTACTATATATACTCCCTATATATTATAGTGTATATACAGTACTCAGTTGTAGAGTTTGCCTGTTTTCACTGTCTTGTAAAGGTGTTGGAGACATCCTCTTTAGCTCCTACAGCCATAACCCTGCCTCTCCTGGTGCTAAAAGGAGGACTGGAATTGCCCTGTGAGCCTTTCACTCCTGTTTGTTTTGCAGGTCTGCCTGTAGTAGTAGCGACTTCTGGGAGTGCTGTGGGATACACAGAAAAGAATTCTACATCTCAGAGTAAGTGGAGAGCAAAACAAAGCTAGAAACGAGATGAGGGACAGACAGGAGCCAGCACCTTCAGCCCCAAAATCAGTGTTCTGCTGTTTGGCTGTCAATTGTATTAATGGCTGTTCTCAAGGGAACTGAGTGATTTGCAGGGACTCTTTAAAAGACCCTGGATGTTTTTATGGGAGCTGGGGGGAAAGCTTTCATAGTTGGAGTACACAGAGCTGTTGCTGCATTTCTGAACAGGAGTTCATTCTAATCTTCTCTTTGAGTGTCACAGAAAAGTCTCTGTGTGCAACTGCAGGAGATTTTCAGCTCCTCCAGCTTTGCAGTGCCACGGTGGGACTAATCGTGCTCCAAACACAACTGAACAGTATCCTTGAATGAAAAGCTGAGACCCTTACTTCATGATGTGCAGCGCAACTATTTTGCCCAGCTTCAGAGCCCCAGCATGAAGGGGCTCTGCCGGTTGTCTTCATGGCTGCAGTCTCTAGATGAGAGGTGTGCACATCTGAGCCCGGCTGGCACACGCCATTCATTGCACCTATCCACAGCCACACAAGCAAGGTGCTGTTAGGATGGGGGCGAGCAGGGACAGGCACAGGCAGTACAGCCCTGGGTGCCCACAGCAGGGCTGGCCGCTCTTACCCTCAGCAAAGCGATCAGCATCGTGCAGCTGCTGCTGCTGCTGCGACCTGGGAGGGCTTCTCTGTTTGAGGGTCTTGTGCTGTATTGTTCCAGATTTCCAGAGGACTCACCTGCCCCTGTACCTGGTCATCCTGATCGCTGTGGTTTGTGGTGCTGTGGTTTTCCTTGTCATCTTTCTTATCGTTTGCATTAGAAAGCCCAAAGGCTGTGAGTAGAACTTTGTGGAAAACTTGAACATACTGTGTGCACCCAGCTGGGCTCTGCCTTTGAGGGCTCGGGGAATGGGGTTGGTAATACTGTGCTGGCAGCACGGGCACTCCATCTAAACGTGCCCGGATCGAGAGAGGTGCCGGAAGATCCCAGGGGGCGGAGAAACCCCTTTCGCTCAGGGAGAACCAGCCACAGCAGCCCGGCAGGGCCAGCAGGGCACCGGTGGAGCGGGCACCGAGCGGGCACCGAGGGGGCACCAAGCGGCGCAGGCCCCGCTCCCAGCCCCGCTCCCCGCTCCCGGCCCCGATCCCCGCCCCCCGCACAGTCCCTGCCCCCCGACCCTCCCGGACGCCCCGCGCCTCCCACACCCACCCGCGAGGCCGCGTTTGCGGGTCAGACCTTGCCCGGTGCCCGGCAGCGAGTTCACTGCGTCCTGCGGCTGCCAATAGCGGTTTGCAGCAGCCGCTGCTCATCAGTTCCTGGGTACCTGGAGGAGAAGAGGTCGGCATGAACTCCCCCTGTGCCACACGGGTCCCTTTCCTTCCTGCTCTCCAGACTCGGTCTCTCCTGCGCTGACACCAACCAGGCAGCGCCTGGCCCCGCGCTTTCTCACAGCCCCGCTCCCCCGCAGCACCCGCGGCCGGGTGCAGAGGGCACACCGGGCCTTGGCTGGTGGTTTTCAGCACTGCTGGCCATGGTTTTCTCCTTCTCCCTTATTCTTTAAGAGTGACTATCAAGTACTCCTCTTTTAAGGGAATCCAGAATAACCTCTGTCTGAATTGTCCTTTATTGAACTTCCTATGAATAGGAAAATTGTGGGAACTGGGAACTTCTAGTTTCTACACTCAACTTAATGTCTGACCTTGGGCCAGTTATTTTGACCCAGCTGTGCTCCAGCTGGGACATGGGTTGTTTTCATTTTCTTGGACTGAATCCTGGGAATAGGAGTCATCACCCACTTAGCTGATCATATTTTTATTTGCTTTCTTTTATCAAGAAGAGACATGCTAGAAATTATTTTTCTAATACAAATGCAAATTATTGACACACATTTCTGATTATTCTTTTCCAGCTCAAGTCTATGAAGTAAAATTGTGAGTATAACCCTTTAGCTAACCTGTTGATGAGTCTCTGGAGACTGTATCAGAGCAGAAAAAAACCCACAGTGCTACTTTGCTGCCAAGATGAAAAGCCTCTTAAGCAGCATGGAAGAAGAGGTTCAAAGTTAGCTCAGCATCACATCGTACTGATGATCTGTGGGCTTTCCACATCAACACACAATGCAGGAAGAAAGATCTCTTCCTTTGCAATATTAGAATAACAAAAATGAGCAAGAGCTGTTATATTAACTCCTCAGCCCACTGAGAGGATCCTATTGAGGATCATTGGCAAGGATAAATTCCCAATGTTTCTTCAAGTGCAAAGAACAGGAATTCCCCCTTGAGAGAGCTATGGCTCCTAACACACAGCTTACCCTCTGATTTATCCAGAGTATAATCTGGATGTGTCTCCCCCACTCAGATACATCTGTGTGTTGTGCAAAGGGCAGTTGTCTGGCTGTGCCATTCTGAAATGGCATTCTGAGATTGCCAGTCCAAGGTGGCAGTCCTTGTGTCGCTACACACCTTTTGCTGCCTCTGAGACTCTTCCCAGACTGGAGGCAGTGCTGATACAATGTCCAAAGTTTTCCTGCCACCTGGAAGCAAAGGACAGGGGTTTGAATCAGACCACAGTCTTGCTCAGAATCTCGATGGTTAGGAGAAGTTTTGTCTACTCTGGCTGCAACTCTCTTTCATATGATTTCAGCCATAACTCGAGGGCAGCAGCTTCTCCAAGGTGTGAAAGTACAGGTCATTATGAGGAACCCATCATCTTCACTGAAAACAGCTACGTGATGGATCCCATGGAAAACAAAAGATCTGAAGAAATAAATACAAAAACCAATGAACATGACCATGTTGGGAACACCCAGGAATCTGAGTATGAAGTAGGGGATGCTGTATGAGAACCAACAGTGCTCTACAGGTATCAGTCCCAAAGAGTACCTTCATCCAGGCAAAATTTATCTTTCTATTTACCTTTGCCCCTGAAAAATAGGTTGGACAAATAGTTTTTGCTCCTTCATGATTTGTGGAGTCTTGGCAATCTCTGCAATAAAAATGCAAACCTCATTAGGAATATCAGTCGTACACATCTTCAGATTTTGCTTTTCCTGGTTCCCTTCCACCACTTCTGTAGAAGGGTAGGGAGGGCAAGAACAAGTGCAAGAACACTGTACTAACCTTTACATGTTTTACATGACCAAAAGGATCTGCAAAAAGCCATGTGCACGGATGTCAAGCATAAGGAGCAATCTGAGGGGTGAAGGAGATTTTGGAGACAGAGATACAGGATTAGTGGGCCCCAGATTTGCTGTTCACACTCACGGAAGATCTGCAGTTCTCTGCAAGCATCAGCTCAAGGTTCACCAGCGTTCAGAAGGAGTGTTAGGTGCTGTCACCATAGGCACTGCACTGCGATGGAAAATGGACTGTGATGCTGCAAAACCCCAGGAAATGCCTCCACCTTAGCTATGTCTGTAGGTCTCTCAGCCTGAAAGGGTTTAACAGAGCTAAAAAGGTTTCTGAGAATGATAATAAAGATGATTAGTGGCACAAAACCACTTCTGTGCAAATGCATTATACTCTCTCAGCTTGGAAAAAAAGAGAAGAATGAGACAAAAGAAGCCAACAGCACCAGGGTCAGTGTGGAGAAGATGACTAGTGACTTACTTGGTTACAGTTTCTCCAAGGACACCAGTAAGCAGAAATTAGCTATAAGTATCTGATAGCACTTTTAAAGGGAGAGGAAAAGTACTTCATTTATGCAGTACAGAAATGGATGAAGGCTGTGCTACTCATCCGGTGCTAGGAAAGCCCAGAGTACACAGAGCTCCAATGAGAAATTAGAGGAATTAATGGTGTACAAGTTAATCAAAATTCACAGGCTGCCAGGCACACTTCAGATACTTATCTATGACCTTACACTTTCTCTCTGAATTTCCTGTACCACAAGTTTGATTTCTCTTTGTTAAGAATGTACTTAAAATTCGAGGGCTGGGAAACCTTGGTTTCAAAATGGAAAGGGAACAAACAGCAGCTTTTGTTGGTGATGAGGTCTTGGAAAAATTGTCAACGTGTACATGTAGTTTATTGCAAATGTGGAGAACTGGATGTAAATCATTAAACTTCAGGATCACAAAGTTAGTAGATTTTGTGATGTTTCTCTGTATTTTGCCCATAGAAGTGTGTGTGTGTGAATGTCCGTGTGTGCCCAGCAACTCACACCCCTAGGAGCACAGTAGGTCCCTCCACTTGAAAGCAGGGGAATTATTGTGCATCTGATGGAGTTTGAAACGTTTTGGATGTTGTGTCAGAGGATGTTTGCAGGCTGTTGTCAGCCACAGTGTATGGAACAGAAGATGCAAGAGTTGCTGACGGTTCAGTCCGAGGTTCAGAGCTAATGCAATGAGATGTTCAGGATGTTAAGGACAACAAGTTCTGTTACCAAGAGAATAAAAAGCCAGCAAAGTCTGAGAGCTTTTCTTCCTAAGGACAAAGGTGAATAAGGGAGGACAACCATTGCAATAGTATTGCAAGGCACACAATTATCATTAAAAGGGGTTTTATGAGAACAACAGGAAAATCATGACTGGACAGTGTGTTAATGTGATGACAAACCGACAGTGTTGAAATTTTCTGGGAAGCAGTCGTGTTTTCTTAATCTTACAATTCTAGATGAGGTTGCAGCTTTTGGAGCCCTGCAGTGGTGTTCTCATTCTTTAAAAAGGTTTTTTTAAAAAAGTGTGTGTGTGTGCATGTGTTTGGTTGTTGTGTGTGTTGAAGGGAACATCACTGTTACTGAGAAGCAGCCCACCCATCTGAGCTCTATCCCAAAAACAAACTTACTGCAAAGGAAATGTGGGGCTTCAGTGTTGTGTGGAGCAACTGGAAAGCAGAGAAATTCCAAAGTCAAGCAATGGGATGGACATCTGAGCAAAGAGGTGGACTTGACACGTGCTGCTTGGAGAATGAGAAGTAAAGAGCTCTTTCTGTAAGCAGTGTGATGGGTACAGCCACCCAGGCTGGCAGGGAGAGAGCTGAGCTCTGCACGGGTGGAAGAATGGCAACGCAGCCAGCACCATGAGCTCTTCCCTCCCTACCTGTATTTCCACCAAGGCTGGTCTTGACTTAGCTGAGAAAGACCCTCTGCACTGTGCTAGGCTGAGGCAGTTATTTTAAGCAATGTCACCCCTGCTACCAGTTTCCTCAGGAGTCAGCTTGTGTTTCCTGCTTCTTTCATCCCTGTTTTCAGAGAGAAATTGTGGATTTTGCAGTAGACTATGAAACGCCCCTAAAGGTCCTGGGGAAGCTGTCGTGTCACCAGTTGGACCGAGATACCCAGGGTGTCAGTAAGCAGGCTGGCTTTGCAGGAGCTGTGTTTTCAGGTGGGAGTGTGCTCACGCTCAATATACTCAGAATGCCTCAACGTGACTGCCCCGGCTGCCCAAATGGGGACTTGGCCCTGGCTGCCCAAGATGACTTGCTCATCTGGGGTGGTGTGATCTGGTCAGAGCTCCAGCCTAAGAATAGAGCACTAAGGCAAGACAGAGGAGAGAAGAGATGTCATATACATCATGTTTGAGGAACTACAGGTTTTTTTGTGTTTGTTTTAGCTAAACAGTCATTTTTTTAATCCTATGTAATTACAGCTTCAGGAAGTCTTGCATGTCCGGTTCAGAAAGGAGTCATATCAGCAGTTTTAGCTTGGCTTTTCAGCTTGTTCCAAGACACGTTCCCTAAAATCCAGCTTCTTTCAAAGTCTTTCGCATAGGACATGGTTTGCTGGGACAAGCTGCTATCACCAGATACGGGCTTCTGAATGTACTTTTAAAGACACCCCTACGGAGCATACCTCTGCTGGATGAAAGTCCTTCTGCAGCCAGACACAAGCCACATCCTTCTAAAACCCTGTGTGCTCTTGCAGAGCATGAAACGTGACAACTTTTGCCCATGAGCTGGACTATTGCAGAAGAAATGAATACAGAGGTAGCCTGTGATGTGTGAAAATGAGAGCACCAGGCAGTGACCGTCTGCTCACCAGTATATGGTAACAGCTTGTGTACCACTGAATGGGGGTGACTCCAGCTTGTTAACCTGCTGTTTCCCACACGCCTTTTTCATGGCCCTGCTTGGTATAACTGCACCTGTAGCTGCACTGCAAGAGGGCACAGCTTCTGCGCAGATGGTAGAAAATGGAGCTTTTGCAGGGAAATTTACTACGATAAGTGAAGAGCAGGATGTTGACTTTTTTTTAACACCTCTGCAGATTTTCTATTAAAACAGAAGCAAAGCAGTAAAAGTGGCATCCTAGTTTTTCAGGTCTAAAAGGCTCAGACTGTTTGGCAAAGAAACTAGGGCTGGTTGTCTTCCTCACACAGGACACAGACTGACCTACTCAGAAGGTGAACAGGACTGTCCCCAGTCTGTTGCTGCAGAAGATGGTACATGCATGTGGTGGAAGAGCTGAGAACCATCAGCAAGAAGATGCTAAGGAAATATAATTGATCACCAGCAGATTGTTTTCTACCTCATACTCCTGCACAGTGTTAAGTGAGTCAGTGTGCACTCACACCTATGCTTTTCCATTTCTGGATGCCCAGGCTTGAGTCCTCATGGTACGATGAAGAGAGATGCTGAGCACCCTGCATTTGCTTTCCCTTGCTACTGAGTGCTTGACTGGGTAGTCATCATAAAGCTCTTCCACTGTGAAGTGAATGCAAACATGAAAGAAAAGAAAGAAAAAAGAAGAAGAAAAAAAATAAAGCGGGGCGGGGAGTGGGGAAAGAAATACACAATCATGAAGAATAATGAAAAAGAGCACTAGTCAGAAAAGTCAAGAGAATGGTAAGAGAAGTGGCTATGGCCAGAGGAGTATGATCTGGAACTGGAGAGATCCTTAGAGTCTTTGTCCATCCTTTACCCTTCACCTAAGTCAGCAGTGAAATGGACTCGTGATGTTTCAGAAAGAGGATCCTAGGCGACAAAGGACAGAAGAAAGGGAAGTGTTCTTCACTCGCATTCTGGTCCCAGGAGCGTGGGGGGGTCTCACAAAGTGCAGGGAAAGGACTGACCTGCAGCTCTAGGAGGATGGGAGAAGTGTGGATCGCCGTGTTTGTGATGCCTTTTATCAGCTGCGGCGGTGAGTAAACGCTTCAGTGTATAAGAATAAAAATCAGAGTACTAAGAGGGTAGGGAAAATTTTTTGAATTATAGTGTCTTAACTTTTAAAAATTGTCAGGTGTAGAAAGTCTTTAGTTTCTTGTATGAAAAATAGAGCCCGAGCATTCAGAAGATTCTCCTTTGGGATCAGATACCACAAGGGGTTTTTAGGAGTGGATCAAATGGGGCAGTATTGGGCAAAGGTCAGCTCCCCTGCCCCAAAGCAAGAACAAACCAGGATCGCTCAGGACCTCAGGAGGACCTGCTCTAGCATGGTAGCTTCCAGACTGGTCATTGGGAAGTTGGTATATGCATTCCTCTAGAATTTAATAACACATCACCGTTGCTGTGCTAGCGCGGCTCTGGGACAGAGCCAAGCTGTAACTGTGAGACCAGGTGCAAGTGCACACACATGGGCCCCTCGGTCTCTGCTGAGCTGCTGCGCATCAGGAGAGGGGACACTGGAATCTCTGCTTCCATTCATATGCCCATGGGGCACGTCTGATGCTGAAACCATCAGAAGAAGGTTGTGGGAAACAGGAGAAAGGTGCTTTAACAAGTTGTATACAGAAGCACAGCAGTGCTCCTGACATTTAGGAAAATGAGTCAAAGTGAGTTCCCCATTTCATCCCCAAAATACAGCTCTTTGTAGCTTTCTGGGATCTGCCTCTCAAGCGACTTACTGTGAGTTAATGCAGCTGAACATAACCAGCCTTGCTGGGGAGGAGGGAAAAGGGGAGTCAGATAAAGGGGTATGGGTAGAGGTGAGCCAAGTCCAGCTAAATCAAGGTAATTTGCTACTTAAAATTCCCAGAAGAACTTTGGTTTCAGTGGTCAGAGAGCTGGAGAAATTGGGAAAAGGAGCTGGGTACCACAAAATCTGCCCCCTCTCCTCCTGTGCCCACTTGAGTGCTTGGCAGGGTGCCTGTTGGGTTGAAGCAGGTATGTTCCAAGACATCTAGGTCAGATCTGGAGTTCTCTAAGGCTAACACTAACGCAAAGAGGTTGGTTTTGGTCCACCATTCCTGTTCCAGGGCCAGTACTTCAAAGCAGATCCCTAAAGGCTCCTGCCTGGCGCAGGTGCTTCCATGCCACCAGGACAGCTGGTGACTCCAGGCCAGGAAAGAAGATGTTCAACAGGTTTCAAATACGGTCCAGAATAGAAGAGTTCAATTATTTTTTTTTGGTGGGAGTCTGTGAAAAGAGGAAGAGAAACGGAAAACCTTTAGGAACTGATATATCAAGGAGCTGCATCTGACTAGGATGTGAGATTTGAAGAATGGACCTGTGCCTGCCCTCTCAAAGTCATCTTGTAATGGATAACAAAAGCTCGATGTCAGAAACAAGCTTCCCCTCCGCTCAGCCCCAGCCCTCCCCTTGGTGTCCCCATGGACACAGATCCACAGACGTCTGCCTTCTCCCCCAGCTGCCACCTCCCATTAGCTCTGGGACAGGCTTGGCACCGTGCTTCTGCCCACACAGCTGCACTGCTGGGTCCTGTGAGCGCCAGGGAAGTTGCATAAAAAATAGTGACATTAATGAACACAAAGTTGTTGCCATCATTGTTAATTTCAGTGAAGCAAAAATCTCAGCATTGTTCGTCCTTCCTCCCATACAGAAGGTAGAAGTCAAAGATGCAAGTGGTGTTGTCGGAGCAGCCGTGTCGGGGGGGAAGCCGCTGCTGTTTGGCTTGTCACGAGCCAGTGTAAGCAGAAAGCCAAGCAGCAGACGCGGGGTGTGGAGCTGGGGGCTGGCGAGCAGGAGTAAGAGATGCTCCCTAAAGTCTTGTGAAGGCTGTAGCTG
Organism: Actenoides lindsayi; assembly: GCA_025331215.1. Classification (NCBI taxonomy): domain Eukaryota; kingdom Metazoa; phylum Chordata; class Aves; order Coraciiformes; family Alcedinidae; genus Actenoides; species Actenoides lindsayi. The sequence goes on along the minus strand of WTSP01001738.1, from coordinate 3,081 downwards.
TGATGCTGCAACCAGGAGCAGGACTTGTGCCTGTCTGTGCCGAGAAGGAATTGAGAACTGGCTAGAGTCCAGAGAGAAACAAAAATAGCCATGAGGTCAAAGCAACTGTTCACTTCCCTATGCTCCCTGAGGTGGGGATAGGCCCTGGTTTGGCTGGCTGTGGGCTGCAGCACATCTAAGACACGGCCGTGTGCTGGCTTCCACTGCCTGGTGGTTCACACCTAGCCCAAGGACCTTCTCCTCTTCTGCTGTGTTCTTATTTCTCCCCTTCAACTGTTGTTCCCTGCAGCCCTCCTGGACCTGTCTGGTGTCCCTCATATCAAGGGCACGTGGATGGGGTCCACCACTTTACCGTGTACCTACACACCCTCAGAAGGTTTCACACAGAAAACACTCAGCTGGAGCGTGGAGCGAGACTATAGCACCTCTACCATCTTTCGGAGGGATGATTCTGGTGACCACATCTTGTTGTCTCAGTTCCGAGACCGGGTCAGCGTCCCAAAGCACAGCCCTGGCAATGCCTCCCTCCTAATTGAGAACCTCGAAATCCCCGACAGCGGACACTACACCTGTAAAGTCATCTGGAGGTCTAAAAACAACAGCTTGATAACAAAGGAGGTGACCACTACGGTTAAAGTTGTCAAAGGTAAATCCAGCAATAGAGCCCTGCTCTTGAGAAGCCAGGCTGATCCACAGAGCACAGAGGGGAAACAGCACCTGGCAGGAATAGTTTTTCACACCATACTGTCTACTCACAGCCAGGCTGGGTGTTGAGGCACCCTCCTCCCTCGCTGGGTTAGCTAGCCTTCCTTCTCTACTCATGGAGGTGCAGGGATGGAGTGGGGAAGGGGAACCAGTCAGTGTACATCCCAATCTGGATCTACCGATGGGCCACTTCAACCCATGGTGCTCGAGATAACATCCAGATCGGGGTTTAGTTTCGTGCAGGTAGTCAGCATCTCTGTGGTCCTTATAGCACATGGGACAGCAGGCAGGTGTTGTCCAAGCCAAGTCTGCCTTCTCCCCTTCCTGAGTGTCCTCAGGATGTGCTGGAAAGACCTGTCTTTCTGCAAGGGGGGAACCCACCCAACAGAGCAGGATACAGCAGTAGCAGTGGTGGCATAGCTGGTGTAACCTGGCTTTAGGCACAGCTAAGCTGAGCTTAGATGCAGAGAGATGACGTGAGAGCAGTGGTGCCCCTCTTCCTCCTGGGAAAGCCCTGAAAGACAGAGCAAGAACTGCCACGGAACTGGGGGAGCAACCTTCCACCACAACCAGGGCCAGCACGACCCGGGCCCCATCCGCTTTGTCTTCCAGTTGCAGCCACCAAACCCGTCATCAGGGCCGGCAAGCTGGGGCTGACGGTGCCGGCAGGAGCCAGGACCAGCCTGACCTGCGTGGCCAGCGGGTCCCCCCCCATCAGCTATCGCTGGTTCAGGAGCAGCGCCGGGGGGAAAGCCCTGCTGCTGAGCGGCCAGGCCGAGCTGGTGTGGGACAGCCTGCAGCCCTCCGACACCGGGACGTACTTCTGTGAGGCCAAGAACAGGGCTGGGGCCGGGGCTGTGCAGCAGAGTGACCCCGTGGAGCTGATGGTGACAGGTGAGTCCCCAGTGAGAGCTCCTCAACTCTGCTGCAGAAGATTTGGGCAGGGGGTTTCCTCCTTCGCAGCGGGATCAGACACAAAACACTGAGTATGATTTGTGTCTTGATGGCCACCCAGAGAGGAAACCACAGGGGCTGTCATTCTCGCAGCTTCAAGGTGTGCCTGATCATGGCAGAGGTCAGGGAAATGTCCCCTGTGTCCCTCTGAGACCAGGACTGTGCATGACAGGAGCCAGGCTCCTGTCCTTGCCCTTATCTGGCTTGTACTACAGACCAGGAGTGGGGAAGTGGCCCGGTGACCAATGTTTCCCCCAGGGTCCCCAGTGACAGAGCAGCCCGGCTCTGGGACTGACAGGCACAACAGACATCCGTCCACCCCCCGAGGCGGTGACGCCCAGCAAAGCCCCACGGGTAAGTGACCGGCGCTGCCAAACCCTGGTGCTCTGTGAGCAATGGAGAAGGTGAGTGAGACAAATCCACTTGATACTCCTTTTGAGCTGCAGATCCTCTTTGCAGATGGGGTAGAAGCAGCTGGCCCTGTCCCCCGGGTACAGGTGTCAGCTGTGGGTAGCTGGGTCAGAGCCCCCTGGGACAGCAGCAAAACCAGTGCTGGAGGGAGCACAGCCTGGGAACCTGGGGGGTTGCACAGCTTCAGCGGGAGGTCACCTGGGGCAAGAAACCCGGTGTGAAGCTCCGTGTGTCAGCGAGCCTCGAGGTCCAGCTGCCAGTGGTAAACCCCCGAGGCCAGCCAGGGAGTCACCGTAGCAGAGATAAGTGAGAAAAGTCCTGTGGAAACCTCTGTGAGTCCCAGCTGGACAAAGCCAGAGCTTTCCTTGGCCGTGCTGTGCCCAGCCACGAGCACCAGTGCATAGAGATGCACCACGTTGGCCAGGGCAACGGCTGGGGACAGGGGATGTGAGTGGCACACACTGCCTGCAGCCTGCTGGCAGAGCACACACAGGATGACACAGTAGGGATACAAATCTGGCTTGTCGCTCCAAGAGCAGGTCCAATGGTTGTTTTCTTTCCACCCACCTCAGCTTGTTGTCCTGAGAGAACCAAAGCGCTGTGCCCACCCTGACAGGGCAGCAGCTGCAGGGCAGCCGTTGTGCCCAGCTCAGGAGAGCTGTGCTGGTGACCCCAGCGCTGGGCAGCCGGGCAGGCTCTCCCGTGAGCAGAGACCATCGTCACCCACCCTGCTGTGGCCTCGCAGAGCAGATCCAGCTCTCCTGGGGCAGGGCAGCTCCAGGAAGCGCTCCATGCCCTTGTCTTTGTGCTTCGGCAGGTCTGCCCACAGCGACGCCGGGCTCCCCGAGGGATGTGGTTCCAGACGGGCTTCCTCTTGACACAGGTGAGTGGAGCTTCGTGCTGGAACACACAGGAGTGGGGCTGGAACGCACAGGAGTGGGGCTGGAACGCACAGGAGTGGGGCTGGAACACGCAAGAGTGGGGCTGGAACGCACAGGAGTGGGGCTGGAA